>WEKX01014070.1:2507-24716 GCA_013390025.1 Pitta sordida | reverse complement strand
AGCACAGCTGATGTAAGTTTTTGCCATTGATTTGAATGAGGCTTGGATTTAATTCTTACCTTTTACTGGAGTTTTATTTTCTGATTTCGCTAGTAAACTGAATTGTCTTTATTATTAAGATCAAAACTCTAATATAATTGTTATCCCTTCTCTGCATGACTATAGCTGATATATTATTACAAATTATCAATTTAGGTGCCATCTGGGATATTTTTTAAGGAACTACGTGGTGAGAAAAGAACTATCACATCTGCCTGGCTGGTTGTTGAAAATAACGTGTCACAGTGGAGTTAAAGTTGGGTTTATTTTTAAGTATACTTAATTGAAGAAAGTGTTAAAGATGTTATCTCTGTCAGATATTTAAATACTTCAGCGACTTTCTTGTTTTGCTGATTATGAAGAGTGTAATAAAACCGCACTATGTGACAGATTTAGACAGCTGGCTCATTCATGAGAAGTTCACATTTTTGTCACCCACGTTGAATAAGGAAAGATTAGATGCTAAGGTCAATTTACAAAAATGGTTGTCAGGACATTTTTTAATTGTAAAACTTTTTGTGATGGAATTCAGGGGAAAGACTACAGGCAGAAAGCAGCAGAGACAAAGAGCTGCTATTAACCTACAGATGCTACCACAGGGTTCATTTTAAGATTGGTCACACTGCTTAGCCAATGTAGTGTTCGTGTGACTATAAGGGACCACCCTTTTCTGGGGTGAGAGGGCAATTTGGTCTTCATGCTCATTTAATCCCAAGATGTCTTTCAATGGACTGTCAGTTGAATCTACATTGTGCAAAATTATGCATGCACTTTTTAATGCAGACCATTGTTCTCTGAGCACTTAACCAAGATTTCTCAACCAATTTCCATTCGGCATGAGGTCACTCAAAACCCCGGCAAACATATACGGAAGGCAAACGTAATTTTCTCTTCCTCTGAGACATGGACTTGCAAGTATGAGTCATGCTGTAATTTCAGAATTAATACTTACTAAATGAAAACTGACAAATTTCTATAAAGGAAAATTTGTTGCATGTCACTGCCTTGGAGAGGTAATTTTGCTACTGGAGGGTAACGTTGCTAAAATCCTTTAGATGTTATTGACTAAAGTATTGTCAACCGTTAGTGCATAAGCAGCTGCTTATAAGGACCACAGGATGTGCACACTGCAGCTAATCCGTTTTCTTTTCTTAGGCAGGATTTTATAAAAGCCAGGTAGTGCAAAGGATAAGTGATATTTGGTAACTAGTCAGCAAAGAAACTGCCAATAACGCCCTGGACGTGGAGATAAGAGGGCACCAGTTCTGCGTACCTCTAATTAGACTATTAATACCTTAGAAAACCTGACTACAGCATGTACACCATATTTATTGATACATTTACAAAGACTCAATTTTCTGTTAGCTCTTGAAGGAACATTTACATTTATAACCACATTTGGCAAGAATTTTACAAGTGACATTGTGCACAGCCAACACGTGCTTGTGTGAACTCTCATCCTGGGACGTTGCGTTCAGTGTCACAGCAGTCTGCTCCTGTATAATCCCTTACACTGTCCTTTTACAGTGAAAATCACTTTATGGACACTTTTAACATCTGCTGAAATTTTATTATGGTTGGTTGGCGGTTGCTTTTTCCTCATCCGTCGTGAATGAACACAAGTTGACAAAAGGATACATTTCTATATTAGATCCACAACACATTAAAGTGTATGTGTTTGCTCTCTCTTTCCCTGTCCTTCCAATTAAGTTGGTGAAAAATGTAACTTTAGTATTTTACAGGACATGGTAAAGCTATCTCATCTAGGTGATGGCTATGTTATAAAAATAAAATAAAATAATATAAATATGTAACATGAACCCAGTGCCAATTGTTAAATAAAATATATGATAAAAAGCAGACCTTCTAGGATGACTGGTTTTCAAATATGTGAATATAATTTAATTATTAAACACTTGAAACAATCTTGATATTAAGCTGCGATAACCAGATTTTTGCATCTATGCTAGATAAAGAAATGCGTAACATTCTGTAATAGAGTTACATTGATGAAAGTGAAGGTTACAGTCTTACAATGAATTGCCTAGATAGGAATGCATTAAGCAGTTCTGAAATGTTGTCTCATGATGTAGTTCAGTTCACCTTAGAAACTGTTACGACTGGATTTTATTAAGTCCAGCAGTTTATACAGCGATGTTTGAAAACTGCTTTCTCACGGCTATAATCAGATCGGTACAGACACGAGATTTCTGGGATGTCAAATAATCCATTAAGACATCGTGAAAGTCCTGTGATGAAAATGTGTCTTACAGTGGAATTACTTTGTAAACTATTTCTCATGAAGGAAGAAATAAATATTAAAAAAAAAAAAATTCCACCCTCTGCAAAACCGTACTTGTGAATAGCACTTGCGTGTGTATGTGTGCACATATTGGATATTGGGACGTCTGTGGAGACGTACAGAAATATTTACACACATACAAAGAATTTTTCTGCACATTTGTGGACATTTTACTTAAATTAATAAAGTAAATCAAATCACCGGAATTCGTTGCAGGATAACAGTCTTTTGAAAATGACAGGATTCAAAACAAATGCCCGTTGAAAGTGTAGTTTCCAAATAGTCCCAGAAACTATACAATGTAACTGGTTAGATCCAGCAAATAGGATGTCATGTCTAGGATCTGATCAAGAATACCTGCCCTTGTCACTCTTCGGATGTTTCTATCCACTTGTTCACACTGGGGGCCGAGATAGCCTTTTTTACATAAGCATTTATTAGGCCTCACACAGACACCTCCATGTCGACAGGCTGGGTCACATTTTGCTGTGGGTAAAAAAAAAAAGCCATTTTCTAATTTGTTTAGAACATCGCAAACAGAAGAGACACAGTTACACATTCATTAAGAGCTTCTCTGACCTTCCAGTGATAAAAGCTTATAAATTAAAAACAAATTAGAAGGGATGAACTGTTAGAAGTTTTGAAATGGTGTTTTTAAAACTTTTAAAATATTAAGAGGCAGAGGTAATTTTGTATGTTTGAGACGACTTCACCCAGGAAAGACTGATAAACTCAAATAACAGCTTTCTTTAATCAAATAATTCCTGTATCAAGGCTTCATTTCGGAATGCATAGAGGACCCATTTCAAAAGACTTCAGGCTCCACGTCTTATCATTTGAAAACAAGATATGCAGCACATCTACATCTAGACCAGCAGTGTTCTGCCTCATCCCATTCCTTACACTGACATCACAAAGAAGTCCTGGAGTTGGTGAGACACTTTAATACCTGGCCATCTCCAAGCCAGCAAGTGCTGAATCTCAGGTAAACTCCTTTGTACATGGAGAGTTCTGCACTGTACACCTTCCTAGCAAAGGAGACTACAAATGACCAGAGACTCACTCCTTTGGCTCTTGAAACACGTCACACTGTGGCCAGAGTTGAATTACATTTAGAGAAAAAAGAGCCAGAGTACTTCTTCAAAAGTTTTATCAGTTACATAGGTTTCAAAGCTTTTCCCTCTCTCAGACATTATGCTGTAAAATGTTATCTATTACAACAAACTATCACATTAATTGTCTGAAATTTATGATACACTGTCTAAATACAGATTTCTTGATTTTATGCATGAGTTTCTTAATGACACTAGAAGGAAACTGATACCTCATAAGGTAATTTTTCTTATTTAAATTATGATAGTAGCTTGAGGTCCAACTTAGAACATCTCTGTTAAATGCGGTGAGAGATACAGGGAAGAAAGATCCTTAGTTCTGTGACTTTCTTGTTCATTGCATCCATCAAATTATCTACCATAAATCTGTATGTTTTTAAACAAAACAGATTATTCAAGATCCATTTGTGTTCATGCTGGAGGCATTTTTTACTTTAAGTTCCACTTAGACAAAGGCTGTAGAATGGGCCTCATTCTCTAAATGTAGGAAAGCTTTGACTGACAAGTGGGGACAATTGAAATTGTGCTATTTGGCCAGATTACCTCATCCATTTCTCCAACCTGCTTTTGTTGCAGGGTTGTATGATAGTTAGCTCATGAATCTTGCCCTAAGGTTCATAATTTGTGATTTCATTGATTTCATTCCAAAGTCACTCCTGATCATCACTAAAAATCTGGAGGTTGCTGGAATCTACGCTGAAGGCTGTAAGGCCTTCATTGCTGACCCTGCTTCACCACAGCCCTCCTGGGTGCCCTTCCAACCTGAATTATCCCAAATCCATTGTGAGATCCTTGCTTTGTCTGGGTCCCTGCTTCTCCTTTGAGTTCTACTGCCATTCTGTTATTATACAGCTCAGACATAAGCACAGCCTCTGTGAGACAGTGAGAGCACAGCTGTAGGACTCCATGTTCATTCACCTCACTCCTTTGCTGGCATAATCAACATCTACTTTGGTCACAGCCACGTTTTTGAGTGACTCAAAATTTAAAGCAACAAGATAGGACTTAATGAAATCATTGTAATAATGGATCACAGTAACATTCTGCTTATTAGCTGCTTTGTGATAAGCTGCACATAGAATTCTGTTAACAAACTGGAGATACGTATTTCATTTTGTAGGATCAAAAGCAAGAATCTACCAAAACTAAAAAAAAAAAAAATAAAAAAAAAAAAAAAAAAAAAATAAAAATTCAAGCTCTGATTTACCATCTTTCCTGACTATGACAATACTGCAAGTGGAAGTTGAATGTCCAAACAAGGAACATGTATTGACTTCATTTCCTTTCATTTTACAAGCTTCATTGAAAAAATCAGAATACTGTTGTCTGCCATATTTATGCTATTAATTGTATTCTGTACTTGAACACATTGCATTAGATGTTTTAGGAGTTGCATTCATCTCAAGACTTACTGTTCTCCTGCAACTCTTGAGATCAGTATTTCTTTAATGTTGTCCTAGAACTGAAGGACAATATATTGGTCAACATATATTGAAAATTTCTCTGAGCAAATGACCAAAAGCCAATTATGACATGCCACAGCTTTTTTAACTTGTTGCTATGAATCTATATACAAACCAGTTCTGCAGAACTCTCCTTCCCAGCCTTGATTACAGCAGCATTTTCCTGTGGGAGTGCAGTGCCCATTCCGACAATGCCTTGAGCATTCAGATATCAGTATCTGTGCAGGCTGAGCTGTTCTTTTGCATTCTTCAGGGACTAGAGGCCTGAATAAAAACATACGAACCAAACAGTTTAAAGCTGGGGTCATGGAGTAAGCATTTTTCTTGTTTGTTTTGAGGGTCTGATTCTCTGTTATGGTATTATCAGTGGGAGAAATTGTGTGCTAAGGGGATTGCTTTTTCCTCAGAAACACAAATAAGCAGAGAAATATGTTATATTACAGAAAAATACAATGCAATTTTCTATTATTCCATATAACTGCCTTCAGAGATCTTCTACAAGATTAAATAATAGACCTTGAGAACTCCTGAGGCATGAACCAGCATCTGATGGTACGTATCTTTTTGCATTTCTGGCTGATTTAGATTTCCCCATTGCATCCTGGGAAAAGTAACCTGAGCAAGTTCTTTGTCACACATTATGACATGTATAAAACTTTTGCAGAAGTATTACCTCTGCCTACAAATTCAGTTTTGCACTGCCAGCTTTTTATTTCCATGGAATCATATTTGCATTATGCAATCTGGACGTTTATTCAAGCATCTGAACATCAAGAAAGACATTTTCACTATGAGAGTGATCAAGCACTGGCACAGGTTGCCCAGAGGACTTGTGGAGTCTCCATCGTTGGAGATAATCAGAAGCTGTCTGGATGTGCTCCTGGGAAACTGGATGTAGGTGTCCCTGCTTGAGCAGGAGGGATAGAACAGGTGCCCTCCAGAGGTCCCTTCCAACCTCAGCCATTCTGTAGGTGATTCTGTGAAATGTATGCACAAAGGAAATTCTAGTTTAGCTGACCTAAAATATTTCTGATTCTGTTTTTTTTTAACTGGGCTTCTTGTTGTCAAGTCTTATGTAATGCAATTTTTTCATTAAGTCTCTACAAAATATTTTAGATATTTAGTAGCCTTTTTTATTAACAAAAGCACAGCAGTATCCTGCTTAACACAGGAGGAATTGTTCCTTCTGCAGTGTTAATGTGCAAAACATGTAAGTGTTTTACCTTAAGTGTACCCTAACTGTTGATATGACTTCCTATGTGGTTTTTTAATGTTCATTGTTTGTTTTGTTTTCTTTTTAATTGAGCTGTATGTCATCATACTGACCACTCATTCCCTTTGCTGTCTGAATTGAGCAGGAAGAGACTAATATGATCATCACAAGAGGTACTGTGACTTATCTCTGCTGTAGGTTTCATTGAACAGGAATAAGTTTAGAAGAGAATGTCAGAAACCCCCAAGTGATCTTATCAGGCAATTGAATAGGAGCATCATGGCAAATTAAGTTAACTAGTGAAAAAAAACCAACCTACTCACTCTCAAGGAAATAACTCAAACTACTGCCATGCATTCCTAACCTTGAAATTTGCAGGACAAAGACTGTAATAGTTTTGTGGAGAGCTCAGAGAAACCTTGACTAAGTGTCCAGCTAGAATCCAAACAACCCAAAACAAAATTTTATGAGCTAGAATAGAATAGAAAATGCTATTTTTCATTATACTGACATCAGTGTAATGAACATCCCATCACAACCAATTACATGCAAATAGCTGGAAGAGCACCTTGTGCACTGATTATCCTGTCAAACATTAAAATCCTAGACTGATACTCCTCTGTGGACAAAAGGATACTTTTTGTACTCTGAGAATGAAAGGGTATGATAGAGGTGCAGAAAATAATGTGAGAAAAAAAAAAGAGGGGGAAATTTGGGCATTCTCGTTTATCTCCCAATTCATCACCAGAAGAAATATCAAGGGAAAAAATGAAGCTAAAGAAAATAAAACTAACTAGCTGAACTCATGGCTTCTAAGATATCAATGAAATCCATGTTCTAGTAGGATTTTTAAAAAGATATTTCTATGCACAATGAAGCCATTCAAAATAGTACTAGATAGGGTAAAATAATTCTAAAGAAAAATAAGCATTCATACCTAATGTCATCAAAGTTCCTCACTAGCTGACTGGGCTTACATTTCCCCCTCCTATTTTGGCATGCAGCTTGTTCATAGTACATTACAGGGGTTCTTGCATTTTTCTTTGAAAAAGACTAATAGAGTACAGGCTCACTGGTTTGTTTCACTGTAGCACTTTCTCTCCTCAGTCTTAATTACTGCCATGATTATTTAAACATCCATACAGAGNAGGATAACTTCCCTAATCCGACTGACCACACTATTCCTGATACAAGCCAGGATGCCTTTGGCCTTCTTAGCTACCTGGGCACACTGCTGGTTCATATTGAGTTTCCTGTCAATTATTACTCCTAAATCCCTCTCCATTTCACCACTCTCCAGCCACCCATCCCTCAGCTGTCAAGGACAGAAAGAATGTGTAGATGAATCTTCAGCATAGTGCCACGTTCTGATTTCCAAACCATCTCTGAGAATCAGACTGAAAGTCCTGTATTATTTAAGGGGTTTGAAACATGTTTTGACACCTTTGGAGCAGCATATCTGAAACCTTTTCAGTTCTAGTGTTTACATATTTCCACAGCTGTCTTTTAAATATAATGCATTATTTTTTTGACCTGTAAGGAATTCCAGTTCTGTAGTAATGAGTGTATTACATATGATCTGGTTAAGAAAGGTCCTACACTTCAAAATTATATGCAAAATTCACAGGCAATGCTATTTTGGAAACTATTCTACAAAATTATATGATTTTCAGTGGAGACTTGTTCAAATTTAAAGAGATCTGTTTTCTAATTCCTATGTCTGGAGAAAAGAAAATCTACATTTGAGATGATTTCTTTATCACCAACTGCATAGGAGGCAATATGCTTTCTTCATCTGTAACTGTTAAAGCCCATTTATTTCAAGTTACTTTAAATGAGAGTCATCTCTTTTTCTTGCTCCATCACAAGTGCAGTGCTGTGTTTAGCAGGAAGTATAACTTCGGACTCCTAGAGCATCTCCTGGAAGAGAGCTCCAGTGGCATATCTTTAGCAAAGAATTACCTCATAAGTCACAAAGATATTTTATATGTGAAGAAAATGATTTATTTTATTAAGATACATCTATCTATGATAGTGCTGGAATATATGGTTCTTTCAGTATCTAATTAGGAAGGCACTTTTTTTGTATCCAGCCAAGTGGATACAAAAATTTTCTACTGCTCTTGGTACTTGTGACTATAACCTTGCCTTTTATTCTACCATCAATCAATAGCTTGTACTCATCAGACTTGGATCATATTTATTAATGGTGGAGTGGAGCAGAAACAAAGATGGAAGAAATTCTGGTTGGCAGACTGCCTTAGGAGAAGAGGAATACAAATGCAGCTACAGCAGATTCCTTCTTGTGTGTGAGAGTTGCTGGCTTTCCTTAGTTGTACAATGGGAAAAGCCACACTTCTTTCTCAGGATTCAAATGCTGTTATGGGACCAAAACGTGTCAAGAGAAAGTCTCTGCCCCACAAGTGTAAGAATTTACACTTGGCATCCTTAAGACTCAAAAGCGGTGGAAATTTTCAGTCTAAGCACAAGTTGAACTGAATCTCACAAAGATAACATAAGTCTTGAAACTGGCTGTTGGGACGTGATCTTTCCCGCGCTTAGACAAGCCTATGATTTTGTTTATATAACTAGTGCTTCCCTGTGTCTCTTGACATGGAAAATGGAGTGGAATAGATGGAGCCATACTCTGGGCTGGAGAGAATTTTTTCCCTTGTATTCCTCAATCCATAAAACTCTAAAGGGTACAGCTTGATTACTCTTACAGTAAGCACTATTTGGGCCACAGAAAGTCAGCCAAAAATGTAGCTGATAATGACTATTTATATGGTCTGTACAATTCTAGTTATCTTAAAGAGCTGTTCATATATACAGTACAGTACAGTATATCTTGCTTGTTAAAACAGGCTTTCATGAAACTGTATAACAACTCTAAATGTATGGAACATGGAGGAAAATTGTACTGTGGGCTGGGGCCCTCGCTGGATCCCTTTGCCTACATGTGCAGTGAGCTGGGAATTCTTGACTGTACAATGAGGAAAATATTTTTTGCTGCCTTACCATACCTTGTACAGGAAAGAAGCCCCTATTGTTAGAGGCACATAGAAGTCCAATATGCTTTAACAGACCAAACCCCATCCTGGTGTTGCTCAGGATTTCATGCTTTCCTTAGTGCACCTCTTCAGAGTTCCACTAAAAGTGCAGAGTGATTTAGTTGCTATATGTGCTATCTGTAACTCAGACATACATAAATCTATGCAATTGGGGGGCACATTCAGCAGTAAAACGTTGGTACTGAACTGAAAACGGTTCCTCCACTGTGCTTTTGACACATATAAAAACTTTCTACTTCCCCATTAAAGTGAGAAAAGAATCCGAACATCCAGGCAAAATTCCTGGATGTTCGGATTCAAACAAGAGACACTCCCATAGAAATCCTGACTGTGGTACAAAATATATGGAATGTTATGTTTCAATTACCTGCACAGAAGATAATAAGTATTAGAACGATACTTAAGTATATCACCAAACATTGTGCATTAGTTGCTTCATTTTTTTTCCTTTATAAGGGAAAATGTCAAGAAAAAATAATTTTCTTTCACCCCTTGTCTGTCAAAGACTAAATTTACTACTTGTCACAGAATAAATATAGCATCTCTTCAGGTACAGCTTCTAAAATTAAAAACTATACCTTTAGTCCTGGGAGAGATGCCAAAAGCCCGTTACTTGTCTCCAGATTTACTACATGGGAATAATGTGGAAAAATCTCACGGCTTTTAAGATTTAAACTCAGCAGCATATCAAATTTATTCTTATATGGTATACTTGTTCATGACCTCTAGTCTTAAGAAATTCTGTCATGTTTGAAAACTAGTCCCTAGTGAAGCCTGTATCAATGTTAATAGCTAAGAGGTCAATGCAACTGCTAAACAGTTTGTATTACTGTCAGGGTGGTCATGAAAACAACACCTGCTGCATGAGCACTTGGCAGCTGGGTCAACAGGCACTGTGGGAATTTATCAATTTAGGGGGCCACTTGCATAACACTTTGACTGATGAATTGGGAAAGACTGGCTTACTGCACTAAAGCTGCTCTATTATGTGTGACTTTCTTTAGGATGGCAGAGGCTTCCTGCAGGCTCCAGAAAATAAGCAAAAGATAAACTGAGCTGTTTTTTCCCTTATAAAGCGATAAAAAGTGAGAACTCCTTATTAGCCAATGCTAGAAAAGTTTAAAAAAAAGGGAAAAAAGTCCCAAACCAAAACAAAAACTTTTACAGTCAGTGAGCTGTGATGTGATTGAAAAAAATCCTTAGGTTTTTCCATCGTGGTTACAAAGGAGTTTTTGTGAAGTACTTCTGTAAATTGAAACTCTCTAGGCTGGTATTTGCAAAAAGCTCTAATTTCTCTTTAGTGTCTCTTGTGGGAATAGTAACTGCATGTGGGTAGGTAAATGAGATAAGAATTTTGCATGCTCCGGCTAAACTAAACATAATTAGACATTAATTCTGTCTTTCCATTCCCTCAAATGACTTTAGGGATAGCAAATTTCTGAAGAGAAAGAAATCATATGGCCCACCTGGCTGGTGAGGGCATTCTCCAACAAAATTAGTTCATTCTACAGAGAGCTTCCGGTCTATCTATAACCCATCACAATTGAGTATGTTGATACAGATTAGTCTAAAACTGTGTGTTTCTATTTCCACAATATTTAAAGTCTTCAAGAGGACTATGCTTTCAGAAATGTTTTTCTTCTGTCATACCACTGAACACTCTTGACTCATAATAAAAATAAAATCACTAATGGTTTTCTAAAGAGCCTGAACAATGTCAAAATGAGATATGACCTAGATATTGTCCCTTTGTGTTTGAAATCAGTTGTTTGGAAATACTCTCTGACAGCGGAAGTCCCAGAAGGTGATGATGGAAGGGATGATAAGTGGAATTATATACTCTGGAGGGGCATGAAAGAAGAGTGAGATGGTTTGAATCAAGTTCAAGTTTCAATCCAAAGGAAAGCAGCTATTCTGGCTGCTGATACGAAACACATTGAGATCCAGATCTATAAGGTGTCACAAGGAAAGGAAGAGGAAATCTTATGTGCGCAGGGACATGTAAACTCTTCCGTGTTTTGTAAAAATCACCTGCTGGTTTCAGCGAACCATTATGGTCAAAGGAATTATTCATCCCTTTCGGAATCACTGGATCAACAGTGGCAAACACTTAAACCTCACTCTTAAAACTTCACAAGGGATACAGGACATCTTCTAAATGGAGGACTTTTTGTATTGTGTGTCAGTTCCAGAACTCTGAATGTCTTTCATTTTATCTATAATTTCCTTTTATAGAACTAAAAGTGATCATATTGTAACTGTTCTAAAAGTAGACTTACAAAGCCATTTCATGGCTGTTCTACCACCATCCAAGGTTTATTTTCTTTCTTCTTGGTCTGGTAATAATGTTTAAACTACAGCCTACATGAACCTATCAACAGATCATACGTATTTAAATATTAATTTTCACAGTTGATTTTCTCCTCTCATCATGGTAGAAAAATGACTAGTTTTTCTTCTCTAATGGGTTTGTCTTCTATTTGCTCTGTTATCAACTAACTGGAATATTTGGGCTGCTATACATTTTCTACATCACTGTTTATCTAGTTATTTTTCCTTTTTGCTTTTGTGATTGATATTAGGATGTATTTGTAGAAACAGAAAGCACAACAGAAAAATTATGAAACAGGAAGTAAAAAACTAGAAAAATAGAAGACTTTGGTTTTTATTCACAAAGATAATTTATAAAATGCTAGTATTTGCATTAATTTTCAGGATATCTGACTGACCCTACCTTTTAGTTGAGAAAAATATGTCTTTCTCCCTGTATTTTCTCAGTAGTTCCTATCCTGGGAAAGTAGTGCTAAAGGGACTTTTTGATAATCATCAAAGAATGGATATATTTTTCAGAGACACAATTTTAACTTGAGAACTTGGCTGCAATTTTAACTAATGTGCCTAATGCTGATTATATGTTTGTTATTCTTAGTGTTTCCCACATCTCCAATCCCAAACCTAAATATGCTATTGGCTCTAAATTTTTGGTAACAGGTAGTGTATGTATCATTATAACAACCTTATTAAAAAGAGAAGGATTGTTTCACTTCTGTGCTTTTGATGGGAGTCTATTTAGTTATTGGTGTGAAGTACTTGGAGGAACAAAAATTTTTCTGTGCTGCCTTGAATTCTATGTTTCAAACTGCCTCAATGATCATGGGAACCTCTGTGTTGATCATGTTTATCAATTTGTCATATATCACCTCCGTTTAACTCCTCAGTTTTATTACATTTGAAGAATTGTTTGGGGATAAGACTTCTCATTGCTGAGTATTGAAGACTAATGCAAAGGGTTCTTTGGATTATTCTCATCTTCCAAGTTTTTAATTTTTCAATGATTTCTTTTTTCTCTTGCTAGCAAAACCCAAGTACGTAGTAGATTTCTGTCCTAAGCTGCCTGTGAGACAAGAAACTCAGGGTCATAGTTATGTTTGAAAACAACTTTGATTATGCAGTAGCTTTCTACAGGACAAGAGGACATAGACTCAAGGTGTACCAGGATGGATACTGGGAAAAATTTATTAACTGTGAAGATTGTCAAGCATTGGAATCGTCTGCCCAGGGAAGTGGTAGAGTCACCATCCATGGAAGTGTTCAAGAAATGACTTGATGTGGCACTTAGTGCAATGATCTAGTGGTGACTGTCAAAGGTTGTACTTAATGATCTTGGAGGTATTTTCCAACCTTAATGTTTCTTTGATTCTATGATTTTACAATGATCAGAAGAAATCAAATCCTGCACTCCCATGTAACATTTATTGTTTAAAATAAAAGAATAATTTTGCAAGTTTGCAGCAGCTTACAAATGACCACTACCAGAGGAAGGTTGGGTTTTTCATGAAGTTACTATTTATTTTAAGCAAGAGGCCACTGCAAGGAATGACTTTTCTTTTACACTGCCCCAGGCATGGAAGGTTCTCTTCACAAACTAACAAGTCTGCCAGGGGCCACCTCTCACAGGGTCTTGTTAATAAGTAATGAAATTCTAAGACATGACAAATCAGTAGTTTGATGATTTTGTTTATACATAATCCACCTGTAGCATCTTTATTTTGTGTTCCAGAAAGCTTTGTGTGCTGGGGTTTACATGTATATTTGTTGTGTTGGTATGGTGCACACAATGAGGAAGAAGCAACAAAATACTAACATGCAAAAGAATATGAGCACGTGAATAACAGTATTTTGTTAACAAAACTACACATGAACATTTTCCAAACCATAGAATTTTTAAATTGTTTGCATGGGTAATATGAACTTAGCATGAAAAGGTAAATAGATCTGCAATGCTCTTTTGTGGAAGTAACTAATTATCTCTCCCTTAAAACCCTGCAATGGTGTGAGACTGAAAAACAACAAAACTCAAAGCTTTGCCTGAATGAAAATTATCCCATGTTTCTAAAATATATCACCAAAAACTATATCGCTTTGCCACAGTCTGTTCAATTTCAACTGTGTGCCAATTTACAAAAGTATTTTATAGTTTTCTGGTTACTTTCACCAGTAACCAAACACAGTCTTGACCCTTTTGCATACATGAAAACAGCCAACCGTGAGTGCAGCAATGGGAGGTCTGGCCTTTCAGGTATGTCAGCTGAAGACCACCCTACTGGAAGAGGTAACAAGAACAAAAAGCCAAGGTCAAACAAGGCAGCCCCATGTAATTAGATACTAATAGTGGATTTAGGGTGTAAAATTCACTTAAAACCATACACCAACAGACTAAACAATCCCAGTAAGAATGGCAAGATTTGTTAAAAAAAAAATGTTTTCAATACTAGAAAGCATAAATAAAACATACATAATAACCTTGACTGACAGACTGCACTAACCTGCAGTAACATCTGCTTCTAAACTATTTGCTATGGTTTTGGGATAGCACAATTATAAAACACTGAAACTCTACTGTAAATTATAGTACAGGGTGCACCCAATTTCATGATTTTATTGTGGCATTCACTTGTTATTCCAATAACAAGTTTTAGAACTTGTTTGACAAAAAAATAAATTCCTCTCTTAACTGCAAAAAAAAAAAAAAGCAGGCTAGCCGGCTCTAATACAGTTCTAGTAGAGAATCATGCTGAAGTAGATGCTGAACAAATAGACAGTTGCTTTTGCAGGGTATGATGGAGTCAAACTAATTATACAACAAACTTCATTTCTCTTGGCTGTTTCATTTTGTGTTAATTTCCGATACGTTTGCAGGATGGATGTGCTACTTTTACATGTCAGACTTAGTCTGATAGAGAAGCAAGATCCACCATGAAGAAAATGCTATTCCCCCAGCTAAACTGAGTATCTGCTAGTTATCAGCTCTTATTGCTGCTGGGGTCTTTGGGTCGTGTTGGGAACTAGGTATTTGCAGCCCTTCCATATTCCCAAATATTTTCATAGGTCTAGCTGTTCTGCAAAGATCACATCTCAAGGAGCTTTGGTTTGATAATTTTCATTTACCCTCATTTTACCACTGGTAAATTAGTCTAAATAATTAGACCAATCCTATTAATTCCATGTCTTATAAATCACTTGAGTGGGATTTATAAGCTTTTGGATGCAGTGCTTTAAGAACTGTTAAAGAATTCAGTGTATTTCTGGCACTCAGTTCATGGGCAGAGGATTTCCCTCCTTGAGGCTCCAAACATGCCCAGGGAGACGGGTAATGGAAGGATGTTGAAAACTAGAGAACAGTGACAACTCACACCCACTTGAGTGAGTCCTCTGTATTATCCTCCACTAGTGGTGTCTTCTACACAACAGAAGAGGCGTTTGGGAACCCTGAACTAGTTCCTTAGAACTTACTTACAGCAAAACTGACTTTAGCAAGTACTGTCAAATTATCTTCTGTAGCAGTTGCTTTTCAGTACACCGAATAGATATTGTCAGCCAGTACTAATCTTTTGAGCCAGCTCTCATTGTGCACTGTCCCACCACAGTGGCAGATAAGGAAGTAGGAGCACCGGGGCGAGTTCCACTAGCTGCCTTCCATTGACGCTGTGTCACTTTCGTGACCTACAAATCATTTGGCTTCAGAACTACCAGAGGTACAGAGATACCCCGTTACTCACGGGCTGTTGGGTCTGGCCCTCCTCACGCGAGTCGTGGAATCCGCAAAGATAGCGAGACCACTATGTAGTCAAGTACACCATGCCCATAGCCACGCCCCCTCCCCTAATAAGGTCTGGAGGATGGTCCTGAGAGTGGGGCTTGTATCAGATGTCTGGCCGTGCTTGCCACACCAGCGGTGGCATGGTCGGGGGGTGGGAGGCTGGGCCGGCGCCACGAGCCGTGCGAGCGGTGAGGCCGGGGGCCGAGCAGACTGGGGTCGTGGTAGGTTCTGTGCATGCGCCAGGTCCCACAGCTCGGTGGAAAATCAACAGCGAGTATGGGATCTCGCAAATTACAGATCGCGACTACACGGAGGATCACTGTATCCCTTTTTACTGAATGTCAGTATTGCATAATTCAGCCACATGGAAAGAACTAATGTTACCTGACTTTTAAGAGAAATGCAATGCTCACCTTTTCGGGTCAATGATCTTGTAGAGTTTTCCGCTGTGGGGCTGTGTCATACTTTTACTGCTTGATAATATGTAAATCTCACCTGTTAGGGAAACCAATGCAATGAATTAGTTCTTCTTTCCTAAGATGTCAAGTACATCACTGTTGTGATCTAGCTGCATTTGCCAAATGAAATTAAAATCTTCAGAAGAACCACTCATCACTAAAAATCTTCAACAGTATCTTCTGAAAATTTACATAAGCCCTCTCCCCAAATTTATGATAAAATGTGAAAAAAATATTCTGAGTGTTTTTTCTTTCATATAGTATAGAATTTGTTAAAAAAATAAAATATGGGAAGAAGAGAGAAGAGGGGAATCAGTCTGGTCGTGAAATATCTTTGCCCTTAAATCTGTAATCTTGGGAATAAAAACAAGTATATGGTACATTGTGTCATAGTCGGTGACAAGACTCACAGGATGTGAGAGACAATAAGGACCTTTGCCCTTTCCAACAACACATTCTCTTCTCAGTTCTACTTACAAGGCTGCTGAGGTGTAGCTGAGAGCAGTGTAGACAGCTTTGGCACAGGGAAGATAGCTCTCTTTTTAAACATTTACTACAATTGTGAATACTTCAGCTGGCATTACAGATAAGCCTTATGATTTAAGAACATTTTATTTAGTATTTACCTAATTCATCTTCTCCAAATCCCAAGACAGGGCCTGAAAAGAAACCTCTACATGAACCAGTGTTGCCAAGACAGAGGGGTTTCTCTTGCCACTGTTTGGTTGCAGGACTCTGTTGCAGTGTTAAAAAATTTCTATATTCAAAAACACATAAAAAATCATTACATTACATTTTGAATAGAGAGTTTTTATTGTCCAGATCAATAAGTGAACACTTGCTGCAAGTATCCATAGGTACATCTGCGCAGTTCACTGTCTTAGGATTTTCTGCCCATTATTTTTCAGATGCTTAAAAGCCACCCAGTCATTCCAACACTGTAAAATTGGGTTCAAGCTATGCTACACAACCATTTGTGAACAGTCAGCCATTTGGCATTGGGAAACTATGCCTGCTCATCAAAGAAACATTTTTTTCTTCCATCAGTGATGTTTCCATAACACCCTGTAAGTTTTCAATGTCTGATGAGTTTGTTTGGGAAACAGTTCCATGCTTAACATTTATTCCCATCATAATGTAAAAGATGTAAGCATATGTGGAACTAAGATCTTGAGAAAGCCTTGATTTGAGTGGCTGTACTTTTTTCCAAGGAATAGCTAAGTAATGTATTGGAATGCTGTGCTATTTTATTTCCAGATCTAGAATCTAATCTGCATTTATCACAATGCTAAATTGGCAAAGTAACACAGTATACAAGACTTTTGGGATGTTCCTTCATACAGGAAGCTGAGTGACTGAATATCCCTAATATTTAGTCCCATTTTCGTTTAAGAGCAAGTTATGAGGACCTTACCCATTGCGGTCTCCAAATACGTAACTTCCATAGAGTCTTTCAGACTGGCAGCCTCGATACACAAATCCACCAACCAGAGATCCACTGCTAAATGGTTTGAATTCTAAAAGCGAAGGCTCAGTTTCTAAAAAGGAACTACCATAGCATTAGATCATCGTTTATGAAATTGCTATTACTTCAAGAAAAGATCCCTCAAAATTCAAGATGCGTTGTCAGAAATGAAAACAATAAACAAACAATTAAAAAAAAATCATAAAATTGCAAAAAAGTCAGTTTGTGAAACAATCCTTTAGAGATTTTCAGTAGGAGAGGCTATAGTTGCTTTCTCCCATACGCACAACCTGAGACAATAAAACTACACCAGGATTAGTTTGGACTTCTATTAAAATTGATGTTGTTAGTATTATTAATTTCTAGTGTCAATACAGTCTGCAGATTGGATCTCCTGAACTTCAGGAATGAAATTTACCTCCATTCACTGGAAAGCCCAGAAGACTTTACAGAAATTCCAAAGATTTTCATCAGAACTTGTTTTCAAAGCCTTTCAATAGTTTGAGAAACTCTTTCAAAATCACAGTTTTAAACACAGTTGTGTGTAAAGTCCATTAAAACAGTAGTATTACTGGCTGTAGCTTCTTGTGGCAATTTATTTTATGCTGTTGCTGTAGATGCAATTTTTATAAATTTTTTTTCTTTTTTTTTTCACAAAACCGCAGAGTTCAGTCCTATAAAACAATTCTTCAAGGAAGTTTCAGTGTGCGTGTTCCTATTCGTGCAATCAAATACTGCCTAGGGTAAAATGCTAACTGGGTAATTTAAATAAAAGCCACAGCCAATAGGTTATTTTGTTTTACAGGAATTTTTTTTAATTCACAGGGCTATCTCTAAGTCTTTGATAAATGCATTTCCCAAGTTATTCTACAAGACTAAGAGCTGAAATTTTATGGGGGAAAAAGGATGATGAACTCTTTTTATTGAAGCAGTTGACCCACAGCCTAGTATTAATATTGGCAAGCTGTTCTGGATAGACACAATATTGCTTAGTTTACTCTGCAGTAAAGATGCAGTCAAAATTCCATTGGAGCAGTGGTTAACCAAACATTATTCTTTGGTTTGGCTTTTGTAAATGGATGCAGAATAGATAGAATAATAATAGATAGAACGACAAAAGTAGCACAATTGCATTATACTATTGTGTACTACTGTACTAGACAGCACAGCTGCTTTGCCTTCAAGTGAAGCACAGGTGGGAGAACTAGGGATTGTGAGTAAAACCACAAACAGCTACGGTCTAGTTCTCAGTGCCTTTACACACCCTTGTCCTCTATCCCATTTTACCATCATGAATTTACAAGCTGCTAAGTGGTCACTCAAGGTGGATGATGGGGCGGAGTAACTGTCACCTGGCTTGCCTGAACTAGCAAATGATCTTACCGAGTATCAGAGTTAAACTTTGAACTAAAATTGTGGCTGACAATAAGACAGAACACCAAACACTTTCATAATTTAAAGTCCCTAACTGAGTATATTTATCTTTTTGTATTCTAATCCAAACTAGTCATTTATTAGGAAGTAGTAGCATAGTGCATTTTTCTTAAGTTTTTTATTTTCAGTAACATTTAAACAGTGCTCCGTCATTTCCCTGTTTGGTTCTGGTCTGTTGTTGTCTATCTCACTTTTTCCATTATAGGAGGCACATTACGTAAGGTTTCCATTCTGTCTTAAAAGGTTATTTATGAATGAC
This sequence comes from Pitta sordida, assembly GCA_013390025.1. Lineage (NCBI taxonomy): Eukaryota > Metazoa > Chordata > Aves > Passeriformes > Pittidae > Pitta > Pitta sordida. Next base: position 5,800 of record WEKX01014070.1, on the reverse strand, counting down.
TAGGAATACATTTTCATCACTTCCTGATATTCCAAAATCTTCTCTTTATGAGCCAATATATGCAGGAACAGTTTGATCGTTGACAGACTAGCAACTGTCAATTTTGCTATATCTTATTTACACAATATTCTACACAAACAAGAACAAAGTTGAGTCATTTAAATTTTGTTTTATCCTGCATCTTTTATCCAGTTGAACTTCAAAATTATCTTGAAAAGATGGAACTTTTCAGAAGTTCTGGTTTTGGTAGGTTATTTATCCTATCTATGCTGCAACTTTCCTATTATGGCTATACAGTCCTGTATATATTGTCTTCTGCTTTCTATTTATTATTCCATGGGCACAAGAACTGACTGTTCCCAGCAGCTTTACCCTGGATGGAACTTACCATAGTCTTTACCCTTTATTATTTGTAAGATTCTTGCTGAAGATCTGTTCTTTCCATTTGAATCTGAGCAAAGTATAGTTAAATTGATGTTTACATCTGTTGGGTGGCGGTCCACAGCACACCTGTAAAACATAGATGAGTCCATAATGTATAATTTAAAAAAGTATAAAGCATCACACTGGAGAGTTCTGCTGTTCCTTTGGGGTTCCTACTCATTCGAGGGACATATTCCATACTGAGCCAAAATATCTCAGAGATGTGTTAGATTTATATACGAGAGATAATACAACATTGCCATTCCTACACCATTTTTTATATAATGTGAAGTAAAACTATTTTTTCCTAGTGGTTAAATGTACTCTGCTCTATAGCACTTGAAATTAATAGTGCCTTAACCAAGCTAAATGAATTTACTTATACAGTGTAGGAATTTTGGACTGTTAAAAAGTCCAAGAATCAGCTCCTTATCTGAACAACTTGACTTTCTGATTTTTTTCAAACCATGACTTTAAATGTCACTTCAGTACTACCACCCACCTAATTCGCTGAATTATGTGTTGTTTAGTTAAAGCATTGTTCTCCTCCTTCCTATCGTTTAGATATCACCAGATGTTCTCATCTGTTTTCCAGGTGCCTTTTTCTCCCAGTCAAGATTCCATCTCAGCTGTACTTTACCAACTCTCTGCTTTAAACTCTTTTGGTCTTGACCTCTGGTAGTTGTGCATGCTCTTCTCTTCCCCCTTTGCAATGTACATTTGTTTCAAACTGTGACATGTGTGGAGGTGGAGGAGTTGAAGATTTAAAAAGTTCATGATTGCCTTTATTATTAAAATATTTTCACCTGACTGTACAAAAAATTTCTGATTGAAAAGAGTATCTGCTCCAGAGTAATTCAGTTTCATTGAAACTTACTTACCGGCCTGGATTGTGGAGTCCATGTGCAAAAATCTCAGGAGGTTGGTTTGTGCTGTTAAAGTGTGGGTTGCTCCGAGGTATGGAATAAGGGACGTTGCACAGGTCAGTATTTACATCGAGGCGCAATACAGAGCCTGTAAAATCACTGAGAAAGTTGGAGGATAAAATTATTGGGCTTTAAAAAGTATTTTACTGGTAGATTTTTGTACGGTAGATCCATACAATATTACAGTGAATCAGCAAACTAAGCCATTAACTTTACTGATTAATCACATTGGTTTTATGGTACGTGCAAATCCAAAGAATAGTAGCACAGCATAACAAAGATTCAGTCTGGTGAATATGTAGCCTTGTTATGTGCATACTAGGACACCTCTGTCCCTGCTGTTGGGAAGCAACTTGATCATAAGAACGACTTATGAACAACAACCACCAGTATTGATTTATTGCTTCAAATATAAGGCTGTATCTTCTCTGGATGTAATCACTTTGTAGTTACATAATGCTTTTTGCTAAAACTTTGAATACTACTCTTGAATTCAATGATTTCTCGTCACAGTACCAAAGATTAATTATATAGAAAGCAAGCAAGCAAGAAATAAATTGCATTGTTTGAATGATTTTTTGGGGGGTAAGAATTCACATCTTGTTATATAGAACAAGAGAGAATAAAATGTTTTGCCTAACGTTCAAGATTGTGATGGAGAGATGGAGAACTAGAAGCAGAGCATCAAAACTATTCTTATAAACATGAAAAAATATGGTATTTAAATTGATTCTGTCTTTCTTCATCATTAATATGTTTTAGGGTACCTTTGTTTTACATTCATTTAAAACCAATTATTGGAATTGCCCTCTGGTCGGGGTTTTAAGTCTACCCTTATACTTCAGAAAGAACTTAAAAATCACAGGAGCACCTGCAATTCTGCTGAGCCAAAGAGGTCCTTTTAGGTCTGTAAAGGCTTGGTACCTCATTTTTTCTGAATTAAGACAAATATTGCAATTCTAACAGAGCATAATGAAACACGGGAAAAGCAGGTTGAGAAAACTGTAGAGGTAGAACCAAAGTAAGATTGTTTCATATGTTCTCTGGACATTTTCCTAAGTAATGTATTGTTGTTATTGACTCTTGTATGTGTTTGTAGGCCCTTTACAGAATGTTTGCTCAATACAGTTGCCTTGTTCATAGAAAAATATTGCAGACAACAGAAGCCTAACCTGTGCTTTAGACTATAGGCTGGACTAGATGTTCTTTGAGGTCCTTTCCAGCCTTATCTATACTGTGAATACTGTAAATAAAAATGCATCTGTGTTTAAATTGTTTGATAGCACACAGCTACAAGAAAACATATTTAAGCAGTGAGACTGTTCTGAAAATCAGCAGTTTGCTAAACTCACCCACTGAAACAGTAGAATTATTTAGTAAAATAAGAAAGTGAGATTTGTCCTTACAATTGCTGATCACTTTAGATTCTGACCCCAAATACTGTGCAACACCAAAGACAATAACAGAATTCTACCCATTGGTAGGTTTTGTACCTTAAACCATCCATCTCCTCCATGTCATCTAAAGTTATCATGCCATCTCCAAGAAAAATGTACAGGAAACCGTCTGGGCCAAACAAAAGTTGTCCTCCTAGATGTTTTCGATGTAGTTCTGCTACTTCCAAAAACACCCTTGCTGTCCTCATATCAACTTGGTGTGGATTTTTCCTGCAAGATGAAGATATAAACACAGTTTTCACAGTTCACTATTACTGTTCTTCTTTCCAAATATAAACTCGACTCATTCAAATTATACTTTGAGATGTTGATGTAACTTGGTGGGAAAATGCCAATTATTTCTGAGAAATTTCAATTTTCTAGCATTCACAAAAGTTATTTTGCTGCCAATACACAATAAGTAGGAAATCATTATCATTAAAAAATGACAGAATAATTAAACAAAAAAAAGTCTTAAAAATCAAAAAAGTAATGTACTTACTGGCAT
>WEKX01014069.1:0-26933 GCA_013390025.1 Pitta sordida | reverse complement strand
ATGATCCTTGTAGGTCCCTTCTGACTCTGTGATTCTGTGACTTAAATTGTTATGTAACTTATGCACTTAAAAAGCCAACACTAAATCAAGCAATAGCCAAATAGGTTCAATAAGTTACCAATACTTTGTAAGTTATTACTATTTTGCGCAGAAGACAGCTTTCATTTATTTAAAAAAATGTATATTTATAAGGGAAGTGAGACCAAAATTAAAACCTAATTAAAGAATTTTAGTTGAATGTTTCAAGGAAAGTAATGTAGTTTTGTTTTTTCTTTAGGAAAAGCACTCTAGTGATAGACAAGATAAAATCTGTTGTAAAATTGGTTTAGTAAAGCATATCTTGCTATTTATCTTGTGTGATTACAGTCCAGTGGTGATTTTTCCTGTATGGAAGAGAAGAGATTACCATATCCTTCTCTACTGGGTGATTAAAAAAAATAAACAAACTTTAATATTAATGTAACAAAGTGAGATTTCTACCTGATTAACTGCTATAGATTCAGTTAATTACAGAGTCAATGAGTTATCCCACAAGTCTCTAATCTGTATCTCAAATGATTTTGTAAAATAAAATATCTGTATAATAACAGAAAGTTTTCCAAACTCTGTCTACGCAATTATTTGATCTTAAGCATAAATTAAACAGTTTAATTAATCAAACTGTTGTCAATCACTCCTTTCTATAATTGTGATAACCAAAACAAAACACTAAATTAAGGTTTTATTTACTTAGTGTTTTCAAAATAAAGACTTTAAAGGCTGTTTATTTTAGTTAAAATGTCATAATGTTTAATCAAGAAAAAATTAATTTCCATACTCTCAGTAACTTTAATTCTGTGTTTTAAAGATTAATAGTACTGTAGCTTTTTTATACTTTCAAGTAACAAGTTTGTTTGGCATGAAAATCATGCCCTTCTTGGATATATAAAGTAATGCAGATATTCTCCTTCTAGTTCTCTACCTGTTGGTCTATGGATTTGGCATTGTCTCAGTCTCTTCCTGGAAAAACTAGATTTTTTTCTTTCAAAGGAAAATAAAAACTCAATATAAATTACTCTTTTCCCACTTTTACATTTTATTTTTACTTTTTAATTTTAGGACTCAAAATTATTCAAAGTTGGTATATGAAAACTCCCCATCAGTCACATTATATTCTTCAATTCAACTATTATAATCTCAAGAGCTTTCAATTCTTTATGTCTTCATATGGTCAGGATAGAGAAAGACTCTACATTTTTTTAATAAATGAAATACAAATATCTGTATGAGGTAATTAGCACACAGAATTGATTTGGCATTCATCTCACCTAACTGCAAATAAGTGATGGTTCAATGTGTCACCTAAATTATTGTGATGTCCCTTATAAAGGGACATCCTTACAAATGAGGAGAAAAACATTCCTGTCAAAACTGTAATTTTCTCCAAGGCAAAGTAAAACAAATGTCACACAGAAATTCTTCCACTGAATGGAGGTAAACCTTTTGTCCAAGGGAGATCACAGGATCACACGATATTCCAAGCTGGAAGGGACCCACATGGAGATATTGCAGTGATTCTCACTGAAAGACGATTTTACATCAAAGAATTCATGACCCACATAACATCTAGATGGCCCAGGCCTATATTGTCCTTTTCTGTGCTGTGCTGGATGTACAGCCTGGCCTTCAGCATTTTGCTGTGCTGAGAAAATATCTTGTCTGCAGAATAAAATTTTCCAGCTCATTGTAACAGATGAGCTGCAGGCAGCTTCCACTTAATGCTGGCAATTGTGTCACCTGTGTGGCCCTGTCTTTACCTAGAAGTCTAGCATGTTCTCATGTGAACATCCTTTCTGTTTGATAGTAGAAATTATGAATAGAGTTTTCATGAAAGACAATGTTTTAATAACTTAAAGAACAGCTGGGTTCCTCATGGTATGTTGCCTGTGGACTGTAGAAATTCAATGATACACTTCTCGGGGTTCCTGTCACTGAGAGATCATGATTGTCTATATTATTCTGTCTATCTCATCACTGCATTGTTTGAATATTTTCCAAGTTGTGCACTAAGTAGGATACATAATAAAATATAACAGGTAGTTATTTGTCCTGCCTAAACAAACAAACCTACCTGTACAGTTCTGTAGACTAATTTTTCAATATGTACAGTTTCCTATCTGTTTAAAAGGGTTATCTTTAAAAAAAGATACAGTGTTCTTTGTGTTTGCTGAGGCTTCTGGCAGCTTTTTTGCTGCCTACAGATGTTCTTATCATTGTCATCTACAAAGATGAGAACTACCCTTCTAGATAAAATTCTGTTGGCTCAAGGAGCAATGCTAACTGCTCTGATTGTCTCTTGAGAGATTTAGGTTGTTTTTTTAGGTAGTGTTTGATCCCTTAATTGAACACAGAGCATTATATTTGATGTATTTGTAAGATCCTCCACTGCTCAGAAGTGCATTTCAAGGGTTGTCAAAGACCTGATGACTTCATACTCAAGTGCGGTCAATGGTTTTTATTCATAATGCAGGAACCAAACACACATACAATGAAGCTGACACACAGACAACTAAAATAAGGTAATTTGCCTCTCAAATCTTATCAGTAAACTTGTGACAGTAGAGAATACACATAAGACTATTATGTGAGAGAGAAAAAGTGACATTTTCTGATATAAATAACTGATTTATTCTGTGCCCTTTTTAGGGCAAGAGTAAAGAAAATAGTAGGAGGTATAGTAATAAGTGAAATGAAGTATAAAATTGCTCAGTATGTTGGCTATAAGGGCTTTAATGCTAATCCTATTATTTCTCTGCTCCAGTTGTTTAAAATTTGAGATTTATTTAGCTCATTATCTGAGTTTAGAGTTGTTTTCGCTATAATTTAAGGCATTAGAGTTTTACTAGCAGCACAAATACTGAATTTTCTCAGGACTTTCTGTCTATTGAGTAGAAAGATAATTTCAGTTGATAATTAGATAATCACTGCTGAATTTTCAATCTTAATTGTTGAACTAGCCTTGTTTTAGCCTTCTTTATAAGTCAATATTTAGGCACTCATTATCTTTCAGTCTAAAAGCATAAATTTATGACCACTTTCCTCTTAAAGTTAATGAGATGTTATGGTTATTGTGCAGAGAAACAAAATATAAATGAATTTATACTATCTTTTCCTTAAGTGTACAATATTCTCGAACTTCCATGACAGTCCACTTTTTACCTCATATTTTGAATGAAATAACAGATGATAAGAATATTTATAGGTGCCTATCTCTAAAAGTGTTACCCAAGGGTATATGGATTTGCATAGTTCCAATTTGGTCTGGGTTAATGCACAGAATGAGCTATAAAAGTCCTTAGCCGCTGGATAAAACAGATTGTAGATACTTGCTGACACCCTCATGACAGAAATCTCCAATAAGAGATAAGAGGGGTAATAAGCTAAAGAATAGTATAGAGAATCTGACTTCACTGAAATAGTGGTATTTTCCAAGAAAGTAAAAATAGCAAAGCCACAGAGTGCTTACCTTCAATAAATTTCAGTTCATTTCACCTGAAAACAAAAAATGCTTGAGACTTTTCAGTTACAGGATACAGGGCTTTGCTAGAAACTGGGCTTTGCTTTGCAGCACCCAGGCGGGCTTTGACATAGCAACCCCATGCATCACTATCAGTTGAGGAATGTGTGGCTGGAGAGTGGTCAAATGGAGAGGGATTTGGGAGTAATGGTTGACAGAAAACTTAATTATATGACCCTGAGATTAGCTTAGATAGATAAACCATGGTGTTCATGGGCACTCACTTAGGAGCTGGATTCAGTGATCCTTGTGGGTCCATTCCAACTCAGAATATTCTGTGATTCTTTACCATGGTGGCCATGCAAATGAGCATGGTGGGTGCGTCTTGTTGGCTGCGGTGGAAAAAGTGGCAGTGTGACTGAAAGGAAGCCCACAGTTTCTCCTGGGCTCTCCCCAGTCGGAGAGCCCCTTTGTTCCCCTGCGCTGTGAGAGGCGGTTGGGAGATGCCAAAAACACTACCCAGCGCTCCAGAGCAGCAGAGAGGATGGGCCTGGCTTATTTGGATATTCGTGACTTGTTTGTGCTTGTGGATTGAGCAATTTGTGGGACCCCTAGGAGACCTCTGATCCATGAATATGGAGGTATGAATTTAATTGTTATTTTAATTACTTATATTTTATGCTTCCCTGTCACCTTTAGTTTTCTGTTTATAAAGAGAAAAAAACTTAATAGCTTTTATTCAACCCCTCCATATCATACTGGGTTTAAAATCTTTCAGAATTTGTGGGGTTGTTCATTAGAGACAGATTCACCTCAAACCTGAGACAGAGTTGGGTTCTTGTAAAAATTTTACACATATTATTAGATATGACTCAGCTATACTTTTATAAAAATACACACAGAAAAAATTGTATAATAAAGATATTACATTTTTTGTATTGTTATTATCTTTAAATTGGTTAAATTGCTACTGAATAGAGTGAAAGATACAAGCTCTGAAATGGAATATTTTGTAGTAGATTTTTATGCAGTGCCGGAACTAAGACACTAAATTCAACAAGGCAGCTGTTCCTATCCATAAACTTTATGTGAAATTCTGGTAATTTGTTAATTTGCCATTAATAAATATGATAAACTTTTGAATAATTTTCTTCAGGACAATCACTAACAGTGGAAAAGTGGAAAACATGAGTAAAGAGAAAGAGGGGGAGAGAGGGGGAGAGAAGGGGAGAGATGCAAATTGCTTTCAGTTGATGTATATGCTTCCTGATGTTTTGTTTTGATCATCTAGAAATGCCGTGGAAAGTTGACACTAGCCAGCAATTAAGCGCCCACCAGCTGCCCACTTAGTCATATCCACCTCAGGAAGATGCTGCAAAGAATAGGAAGAATAAAAGTGCAAAAAATCTTCTAAGCCAAGATAAATTCAGTTTAATAAGTGAAGGGAGGGAAAGGGAAAAGAAAAAAACCCACTAGGTAATACAGAAACAATCTGTCACCACCTTGCATGAGTAGAAGACCATTGCTAGACCAGTCTCTGAGTAAAGCCTAACTGGGAAAAGCTCCTGCTTACTTCTCCAAATTTTTGTTGCTGATCATAGTGCCATATGGTATGGAATAGCTTTTTGGCCATTTGGAATCAGCTGTACTTGCTGTGTCCCCTCCCAGCAACTTGCCCACCTCCAGCCTCCTTGCCAGTGCGTAGAGTGAGAAACAGAGAAGTCCTTGATGTTCTGCAGTGCTCAGCAAAAATTGGTACACTGGTCTCTTATCAACGCTGATTGAGTCACAAATCTAAACCACTAATGCATACAGGATACTTATGAAGAAAATTACTGTCTCACAGCTGGACCCAGCACAAATGCTCATATTGAATAATTTGGTGGGAGGAGCTTGGCATCATGCCCATGACTCTGGAGTTGTGTGTTCGATCCCTGTGTGGGTGTTCGCTTGGGAGTTAGACTAGATGATTCTTGTGGGTCCCTTCCAACTCAGAATATCCTGTGACCCTGTGATCACATAAGAGTGAAATAAAATGGAGGAATAATTGTGAAATTGATTGATGACAGGCAATTAGTAGAAACTGTGTTACAAAAATCTTTGAAAGCTGAGGTAAAACATTTATTCAGAGCATAGGAAAAATAGCAATGTGTTTTAGACTCATCAGACAAAGCATAAAAGGAAAAACAGAAAAAAAATATAGGCCACAGTGTTTATTTTGTGTGTTCCAAGCTGCAAATGCTGTTGAATGTCCGCCTAGTTTAGTTCAGATGGGATCAGATAAGAGTTTTTTACTTAATTACATTTTTCACGCCATCTGTTTGCTTTCCTGAATAAATATCTATCTGGATGTCACATGGATTGTTGACAAAACTACATTTAGAAGGACCTGCAAGACATTGCTGTTTTTGCACCACTGCTTTATCACTGAAGTAACTGTAGGATCAGTGGGTGATATTGATTTCACATAGTTTTAAAGTCAGATAATCAAAACTCAACTCAGCTACCTTATAGTCTCTTTGCAGAAATAGACACTTCCTGAGGCCAACTTATCTCATCTTGGTTGCATACTGCAGGACACATCAAATGAGATTCTTACTGGGGGCACAGACATTAATTGCTCTTTTCTCTAGTTAGAGTAACTTAGACTAAAACTCAGAACTATTTGATGTTTGGTGTTTGCACAAGTTGTAACCTATACTGCTTTACATAGAAATTCATACGCATATCCTGTAAATACCATGAATACCAAAACTGATCAAATATAATAATATACTTGTCACTTGCCAATCAGTATAGCTTTCTTGTCTCAAAAGAGAGTTATTTGAATAAATTACATACATCTAAATCTTAGAGAGACAGTTATGTGATATTATTTGCATCCAATGCTTTTAAAATCAGAAGGATTAATGTGACATTTCTCATTTTGGGATCTTCACTGAACAGCTATTATATACATTATTTGCAGGAAACCGTGATTCACATGAAATAATAACTGCAGAAGAAAATTGAATTTGAGCATATTTTCACTTGTTGTATGTTCCAAGTATTATTTAGCTTACTCATGTAGCAGTTAAATCACCATTGAAGACTAACAGTCATGCCAACCTGAGCAAAATTATAATTTACTTTCCTACTATGAAGTTCTCTGCAAGGTCAAACAAGTGTTCTTTTTAAGGTTTATATGAGGAATAATGTTAGTAAATAGGATTTGCTTATTTCCTCTAGAACAGTTACAGGGAATAATTTAAAGTATTTTTATCAAAAGAGTATTTTTCCTTCAGCTCAGTAGCCTGACACTGTGTGCTTTATTTGTACTGATATGCTCACAAGTATTTAAGTCCTTTTCAAACACTTTTTGAAGTTCCAGATTAAGAAATTAATGTGTGCCATGTGAATTTTTCCAGCAGATCAATGCAATCCAATAAAATGTCACAACCTTTGCCCAGTGGTTCTAAAGTGAAGAACATACTGCTCTGGACTATCCTGAGTCCACGAGGGATAGGTGAACTTTCTAAGAGTTTAGTTTTACAAGTTCTTAACATATTTTCCTTTTCAGCTGGGAATCAAGTTAAGTAAATAGAAATTAGAACACTTTGCAAATTCTTTTTCTGTCTTTTCCAGGCTTAAAAACTAAAGCTATACAAGGAAGGGCTCCATTAAAACTATGAGAAATACCAAAAACTAGAAAACAATTTCTGTATACATTATCTTGTTTTTTTTTGTATTTTATTGCATTGTAGCATGATAGTATTATCTGATGTTCATATACAGAATATTTAATTTTATTATCTAGCAAAATTAATATGAAAGTATAAATAAATTCTGTGAGCGATATAGTGGGCTTTAAGCATTTTAGTTAATATAAAATTTGTGAATGTTTTTAATGGGAAATAATTATTTCAGAAATAAAAAATGTGTATTTCATTTTTGCCAGTAAGAATTGTTACATTTGAATTCCATTCAAAATATTCATCTATAAATGAAAATAATTTTAAATATTTGATCAGAGATATTAAAATGTAAACAGTAATATTTTAAAGTTATTTTTGAAGGTTAACATTTGATTTTCCATCTTTTTCTCCTTTTTTCATCGTTTTTTGTCTCACTTGTGGTAGAATTGAGAAGAGAAATTGTTTCTTTTTTCATGATGACATCCTTGGAAAGCATTATTACTCACTGGTGTACAGCTATAGTACATGACTATCTAAGTGTAGACATTTCCATCACAGTGTTCTCTATTCGAAGAGTGACTTCCGTAGCGTGTTATTGATTTGCTTGGTATATGATGATTCAGAGGTTAGACAACTCAGAGTGTAGCTGTTTAAGAACCTTCTTGTCAAATAAACTAAAATGTCATTTTATAGATGACAAACTTGGGCATTTTCTGCCCTCTTTGAAAGTATAATTTTTAGGTTTTGTATTTTATTCCTTTATAAATAATTTATTTTTATCCCAAACCAAAAAATACAAATTAAGAAAAAATAATTTTGCAATTGTTACACGCAATACAAAAGTTTATTTCCGAAAGACATTTACCAAATATATTGTCAGTACAGGTACAGACTTATTTTCCAGGCTTTAAGTAAATTTAAAAATAAGCCAAAAAAAAAAAAAAAAGCTTCAATCGTGGTTTATTTTTTTAGTTTAGCTCAATGTTCATTAACAGAAATGATTTTGCCTTCTTCTTCATGTCATTTTGTCATGATTTCAGCATGAAATGTCATTTCCCTTTTGCATTTTCATAGGAGCATCCCAGACAGCGCTAGTACTTGAAATAGAGAAAAGTTTATGNACGCTCAAGGATCTCAACATCTCAACATATCAACAATACAAACATCTAGGAGAGAAGGAAATCCAAAAGTCAAGGAAAATCCTTCTAATTCAGAGACAAAGCCTGTTCCACACCAATTGGATATATTTTGTGTAGGCTATCACTCAGACTTCAGAGGAGTGATGCTGAATCAGGTGCATCTGCTATCTGTATGGTTATGTTTTGACATTAACAAGGCCAATGCAGGAGTCTGGACCTGTACGGGAACTGCACTTGCTGTGTGCTTTCTAAGTGTCTCTTTTGCTTTAGGAGTCCATCTACTAGATTTACTTTCCTGGCAGGACAGCCAGAAATATTTGGGATATTTGGCACCTTGAGAAAGTAAAGAAGATTTTAAAGTAGGATTAGAACAGTAACACACTTTCAGCCAATAAATATAGGGTTTAAGGTTAAAGAAGTCAAAAGAATCTTTAAACTCCTGCTAAGCCCTCATCTGGTCTCAGATACCTCTTCCAAATCATGCAAAAGAGAGACATATATCCCTGTCTTCGATACGCCAGCTGAGAGCTTTAATCCTTGTGCTATTAACTGTCCATGATATTTTTGTTTTTGCAGAGTGCCTTTCTGATGTAGCACAAACCCAAAAATTTTAATGCAAATATTTTGTTTTTGGAAATAGAAATCTTGTTTTCAAGCCAACCCATACTATCATGATGATGTAAATATTAAAATGAAGTAAAACCAAACTATTCAGAACATTAGGTTTGGAATGCTTGTTACTATATTTCAGAACACCCTTAATATCAAGATTATTTAAGCCTTTCTTTTTGCAATAGCATTTGCTGTGACTGGACCACATAATTATAATTATTAAAAAAAAGAGAGAGAGAAAAATACATAGAGCTGGAAAATCCCTGTAAGACTTTACAGGGCAAAGAGTTGAGGTTCATAAACTTCAATTCAAAAAAGTTCAGAGAGAGAGTAATTCAGAGCCACCAGTTCTTTCCATTATGCTCCATGTCCTAGCAGTAAAAGATTAATATAAGCCTAAATCTTTCATCTACAGTAGTAAACAATAATAAATTATTCAATTCCTTTCACTAATATTGTAGCAATGCCAATTTTGATCCCAGCAGAAGCTACAAAAATATTGGGAAGACTGATGAGAGATCTCTCCTTGTGTCATTGCAGGAGTACTTACAAAAGAGTGAGCAGGAGGGATATGAGCTGTAGCAAGAGATCATGAGTGGGAGATCCAGACTTCAGAAGAGAAAGACTGGATGACTGCAGAGGGAAAGCCTCTTACACAAATCAGCAGTTTCAAAGGTGACATATTTTCTCTACTTTGTCAGTAATCCTGGGATGAGCCTTCCCTTCCATGTCATATACTACAGAGCCTCTGTCACAATATTTCTGATATCACAGATATTAAACATAAAAATAAACAAAAGGTCCTGTATCACATGAAAGATAATAGACTTTTCCAAAACTAACATATAAGCAACTCAAAAATGTAATTTTCATTGTCACTCGTTATAGCATCATTGAAAGGGCCATACCGGTCCCATATGCAGGGAATCAGAAATCTGCCAGATTACAACAAAATGCCTGGGCCTCCATGTCATCCTCAATGAAAAATATAAATGAAATAAATAAAATACTTTGTCTGTAAGTATTTTTAAACTACTATTTCAGTGTTAAATTGCTAAAAGCATTTAGTAAAATTCCCGTGAGCATACATCTCAGTGAAAAACAGTAAAGACCTCAAAGTGGTAGCGTAATATATTTATGGATTGTGGAACTGATTTCAGGATATTGGATAGCTGTAATATCTTATATATTTTTCCCAGGAATGTTCTTGAACTTCTTTTTAAAATGTACTAAGTATTTTTCCATCTGCTTCTTCTTGAAGAAAGATTTATTTTTAAGAGAAAAATAAGACAGCTGTGAAGTATCAGAAAATCCTTGTCATTTCTGCTAAAATCAAAATAGTATATTGGTTTATAGTACATCATTTTCTCTTGCAGTTGAATTTGTACATTGTGTGTACATTCTCAGAGGAGCAGGCTCTGACTCTGAACCTTCTAAGTAAAATGCATCTTTTCCTAAGCAGTGTTTCAGAAATTAGTATTTATTTGTGCCACAAAGTGTTGGGTGCTTCTAAGTACTTAGGTCAACAAATGTTTTGAAATTTTATGGTTTTGTTCACTTTAGAATTTCTCCCTTTTCAAAAAGAAAAAAAAAAAGTCCTAACAAAATGCGAAGCTATGGGGAAGGAGACGGGAAGAGATAAGGAGATGGAATAATGAGGAAGTCAAGTCTCAATATTTTTATCTTTACCTTAGAATAGACTTCTCTGATTCCCCTTTGTATTTTCTCTTGCCAGAATGTACAGCAGGGACACACTTAATCACTGTGTACTACCACTGAAACATGGCTTCTTTTAACTTTGGAAAACATAAAGAGTAATATGTCAATACAAATAAAATGGTACTGAAACAAAGAAGAGAATGCAGGATGGACCCAAGATATGGGACCCAGTGATTATCAAAAGAGTATACTACTGCTGGTTTCTAATGTATTATCTTACTGCATGGTTCCTGTTCTATTTCTGCAGTGTATCTGTCAGTCCTTTAATGGAATATGTATTTTCATTCATTTCTCAGCAAGATCAAATCCTCTAATGTGCAGAGTCATCTTAAACACAGAGTGAATACTGCTAACCAGCAGGAATGTATCAATTTTTTATTTAATATGTAAATGAAAATTAATGAAACACTGTCCACTCCTTTCAACTAACAAACTAAAAGTACTACATTCAGATAAAGAATCAGTGCAGGTGGGAACATCTCTCAATCCACTGTGGAACTGACTCCAGTGCATAGCTAAGTGCATAAATTTGAGATGGGAATGGGAAGGAGTAAAACTGAGCTTCAATGTCCTCTGTCCAGAGACTCTGCCTTCATCTACTTCCCAGTTTTTGCTTCGTAACCTAAAGACTTTATCTTTCTATTTCAGTATTTCCCTTTATAGTTCAAAACAGGATATGTTTCCTGACATCTGATCGCTGCAGAGATAGTTCAAAGAAATTAAAAATTCCTATTGTCACTTTGAGTACAGTCTACTGCCCTGACTCTGAAACCCTCTGGACAAAAACAATGTGAATTGAGATTGAATTAACCCTTGCTTTCTCTCTCAGCAAGACAGTAATAACCAAACCAACCAAAGAAAGAAATATTTTTCCAAAAGAATTAAGATCTTTATTTCTGAAAATTATGTTGATAAAATTTCATGTTGAGGAGATTTTTATTATATAAACATAAGTTTGAAAAATATAATGTTCCAAAATTTAGATCTATCAAAATGTATGTATGTTCAGATATTTGACTTTTGATGTATTTGGTTGATCTGAATGTTTGTAAACTAGTTCTAGATTATCCTCTTGCATAGGAATCCTGTCACTGTACAATTGCAATACATTTCTGTTTTTACTTTTTTCAGGATGCATAGTAATAAGCAAAGCTAGGACCTTTTCATCCATACTGAGAGAGATATTTCTTTTCAGGTACCTTTTCCTTCAGTACCTCGTAAAGTTCTGTAAGCTACTGTAACATATCCAAGTTAAAAATGAAAATTCACTTATTCTTTCTAGTTGCAGCATCCATGTGACACTTCTTCAAGGTTATTTTCTGATAGGTTAAATTTCTGCTGCTGAAAAACATAAAAATGTCTATACAAAGACAAAACAAGGTGGCTATGATCCTTCCGTCTTTACCTGAACACAATGATGATTCAGTCATAGTCCTATAGATACCTAGAGGAAAGCTCCTTGTGGCATTGTGGCTTCTCACAGAATCACAGAATCAGTAAGGTTGGAAAAGACCGTAGAGATCATCAAGTCCAACCTATCACCTATTACTTAACCTAGCTAAATCTGTTGCCTAACCTGTTGCCATCCTGCTACCAACACACCATCCTACCTATAACACACTACCTTAATATCTAGGTCATGCCACCAAGAACATCATCCAACCTTTTCTTAAACACCTCTAGGGACGGTGACTCCACCACCTCCTTGGGCAGCCCATTCCACTGAGAGATCACCCTCTCTGTGAAAAAGTTCCGCCTAATGTCCTGTCTAAATCTCCCCTGACNCTGCAGAGACGCCTGCCTTTATCTCTAACTTTGAAGGCCATGGCAGCACGGACAGCTCAGGCAAGAACTGAGCTGTTAACCCCCTCGCTACCAGAGCAGCAGAAAAAACCCCTAAACCATAACACTCGTAAAGTTCTGTAAGCTACTGTAACATATCCAAGTTAAAAATGAAAATTCACTTATTCTTTCTAGTTGCAGCATCCATGTGACACTTCTTCAAGGTTATTTTCTGATAGGTTAAATTTCTGCTGCTGAAAAACATAAAAATGTCTATACAAAGACAAAACAAGGTGGCTATGATCCTTCCGTCTTTACCTGAACACAATGATGATTCAGTCATAGTCCTATAGATACCTAGAGGAAAGCTCCTTGTGGCATTGTGGCTTCTCACAGAATCACAGAATCAGTAAGGTTGGAAAAGACCGTAGAGANGACACAGCACCATTAACCACCACTCTCTGAGCTCTGTTATCCAACCAACTCCTGATCCAGTCCACAGTAAACCCATCCAAACCACAAGCCTCCAGCTTCACCAGGAGTTTGTTATGGGGGACAGTGTCAAAGACTTTACTAAAATCCAGGTACACCACATCAACCGCTCTTCCCTCATCAACCAGGCGGGTCACCTGATCATAGAAGGAAATTAGATTGGTCAGGCAGGACCTTCCTTTCCTGAAGCCATGCTGACTAGGTCTGATCTCCTTACCCTCCTGGAGGTGCAACATCATTTTCCTTAAGATTATTTGCTCCATAATTTTGCCTGGCACCAAGGTCAGGCTAACAGGTCTATAATTTCCCAGGTCCTCCCTCCTACCCTTCTTATGGATAGGTATCACATTCTCCCAATGGTTGAGAAACTGCTTTCACCCGGCAGGCTGTTGAAATGTGTGGCTGGCATGCAGGGCAGTGGACAAGGTGAGAAGAAAGGGTCAAAAAACGTGCTTTGGGCCCCTGCAACAGTTCCAGCTGAATTACAAGCCTGTATGATAAATTCAAAATGGCAGACTTTATATATAGAGATTTTATATCACTTGTGATACAGATTACTCGGATTTAAAGTGACAATACAAGATTCAGGAGCTAATAAAACTGACAAAATGTATTACTGAAACACACTGAAAGCACCTATTTTAGTGACTTAAATTTCTCTTCTATGAAATCAATAGGCAAACTCCCACCGAAATAAAGAGCAGAAAGAGCTTTTAATGCCTTAAGTTAAAAGTTACTTAGGGTGAGGAAATAGAGTGATAAAACGCATTTCACACTTCTCCTTCCCCCACAAACAAAATATCTATAATTTCATTCAGTATGCCAGAAAAATAACTTAAAGGAATAAGTATTTTTTGTGAGACTCAAATGATTCTCAAAATTAGAGAAGTAATTAAAAATATTTCTGGATCATTTCTGTTAAAAGACTGCCTACCTCGCTTAAATGAACTTTTGCTTTTACTTTTCTTCTTGTGGAGCAAATCAAATAATTACATTCAGCATTAAATTCATATTTCCTTCAAATAGCCATTCTCAGCACTGACATTTCTTCTGGCTGTTTCACAGACAATTAAAAAATAATCCCTCCTCTTTTGTTTTCTGTATTAAACCTTCTTATTTCATAATCAGAAAAATGTTTGGTGTAAGCGGTTACAAGATTATACTATATTTTTGCTAATTCCAATTATATAAAAACATTCAGCAACAAATAATCAATTTTTACTTACATTAAAAATAAATTAAAATAAACAAAAAACCCCATATTAACAGTTCATTAAAAACCTCCTTTTTTTTTGTCTGAAGCCAGATTTTGGGAAGGCAAAATTATTGAACACAGTAATTTTCTTTTTAAAGATTGGTTTAAATGTATTTGATGTTCAAGACCAGAAAATGTCATTTGTTATGAAGTTCAGAGAAAGGACATGAACATCTATGGAGTTAATCTAAATTTTTGTATATCATTGACATTTGCAGATGCATTTTCTTAAACTGCAGTGGCACTTTGTCATATTTTCACATACCAAACTCCTTGTGGATTATCGCTCTACAGAGATTTTTTATTTTGCAGTTGAATAACAAAAAGTATAAATTCAGCCGGAAAAATGAAAATGTGAAATGTTTCATATTGAAGTTATACCTCCAAATTTGCAAGGAATGGGTCTCCCGGGAGTCTTCCAAACTGTCTAATTCATGAACAGTCATGGGCCATTAATATGCACACAGGCCATGCCCATCACTTCATCCCCAGCCAATCTGAAGCACTGGGGAGAATTTTCCGCTCCTCATCATGGACACTCACAGCACAGTGGAACAAAGGCAAGTGTTTCTGAGCCCTCTCTGCCTGAGGAGACCCCCAGAGAATCCCTGGGCTTCTCTTTGGGCCATGCTGCTCCTTCTGCAGCTGTTACCAGGCTGAAGCCACCATGTATGCTTGCACTGCCTCCGTGATGGGGAAGCTTTGGGGCCACGGCTGGGAAGGGGTTTCCTGGGAAACCTTAACTTTGCAACACTGTGACACCTGGGGCCCCTTATAGTGGGGGATAGTGTCAGTGTCAGAGTTTCTTTCCCTTTAACTGCAGCGGCTTCATTATGTGCTGGTCCCGAGTGGGGGAGCGGCAGCACTGGCAGTATGGACCCAGAACACTGCTTCCCCCTGCTGCAGCAGGGACAGGGCATGGGGGAACAGAAGCCTCCTTCTGGAGCAGCAGCGGTGTGGTCACGTCCTGATGCTGCCCTGTGCTTGCCCCACGGTCGCCATGGCCAGCCCAGTCACACTTTCTTGGGGCACTTTCCCTGGGACTATGTCATTACCAGGTGCACCAGGAGAGCAGTTCCCAGGCACAGACGTCATCATCTTCCCCGCCTGTGGCCATGGAAACAGTAACATATGCCCAGTGGGGGTCAGTCCCCCGGCTGGGGTTAGAGAAACAGGGGATGGCATGACTTGTGGTGGTGCTGTGCTGGGTCTCAGCAGCTGCCTGGGACATACTGTGGTGTAAGCCTTCCACGGTAGGGACAGGGCACAGAGACATGCAAGAGCAGGGCAGGGATCATGGCACGCCACCGCAGGACTATGAACATCACGGTGAACAGGAGGCACTTCACACATCACTGAGGCAGATTCACGGGCAAAATTTGTCACAAACTAGTGAGGTCGCAATGGAGGAGTCGCAATGCACCAAGGCATGACTGTATATTGATATTTTGAAATAATATTTATATTATCATAATATCCATATTGAATATTATATAGAATATTATAAGGGATTGAGCAAGTATGTAGTAATCTGCCTGTCTGTGTTTGTCAGCTTTGAACTAAAAAAGTATTTAGGAACACTAACTCACCTGGCCTTCTTGTGCCTTTAAACAAAGAAAAGGAATTGCAGGAAATAAAGAAGATTGCTGATTACTCTCCTAAAGAACTCTTAGACAGTAAATGTTTTCTCACTGCAGCTTTGAGAAAACAGGGACGGTAAGCATTTGAATGAGATGTTGTTTTGGTTCTGGCCAGGACAGGGCTAATCTTTACAGAAGCCAGGAGGGGGCATGGGTAAGACAGGGACGCTTTTCTAGACCACCTTACATTGTTGCCAGGGGAGAGGTGAAAGGAGGTCTCTTTTGGGCAGAAGGGGTTCCTTCCACTGAGGTAACACCAGATCCAGGCTGGAGGGGTAATGTAGGTTCTGAACATGTGAATTGTTTGCCTATCCAGCGCACTGTGTTATTACTACTGTAGCTGTTAATGGCTTTCTTGTCCCATTGCTGTTTCTGGAAAATTGTTCTTATCTCAACCTCTTGTGCCTTCAATTCTTCTCTCCTGTCTGCCACAGGGGGGGAGAAGAGAGAGTGAGAAAGTGATATGTAGATCACAGAATCACAGAATATTCTGAGTTGGAAGGGACCCACAAGGATCATCGAGTCCAACTCTTAACACTGTCTCCCCGGCAGGAATTGAACCCAGGTCTCCCACACGCCAGGTGGGGACACTTACCACTGTACTAAAGTGGTTTGGAGAGTCTCAGTGGGAACACTAAACTGGGGAATACCGTTAGACCATGACAGATGTGAAAGCTAGGATTAAGCTGTCTCAGGAAAATTACAGTTTTTAAGTGGGAGGGTTAGCATGTTAAGTAAGCTACAGATGAAGTAGATTAATTAATATCAGGTATGTGTATCAGAATATTTTTATTTTTTAACTGAATCATACAAACCTGCCTGTCCTGGGTCAATTAAGATGAAGCAGGAATTAAATTTAGAAATACTTGAATTATATGTAGAGAGAGAAATAAGAACTTTACTGGGAGAAAGGAAAAAAATTAATATAACAAATATATATATATATATGTTTGAACAATAATAGAATATTAAAAGGGGAAAAAAACCCAAAAACAAAACAACAAACCCCACACTGGAATAATGACAACTGTAAACAAATGGTAAAATAAACAAGTACAACAGGGTGCCTAGTTGAAGGGAAAAAAACAGGGCACCTCCAGGACTCCCGAGGCAGGGGAAATAGGATTCAGAGTAGGTATAACAGTGGAGTACACCCAGTGGTCCATCCCGAAATGTCCGAGGGGCTGCAGGGAAATCCAATGGCCAGCAGGGGAGAAACTACGCTGAGATAAGAACGTCAAAGGTCCACGTGGTCCTGGGCGAAATGGCAGAGGTGAAAAACAAGGTGTCCTCAGTTCCAAAGGTCCAAAATGAACCCCCTCTGCTGAGGCCCAGGAGCTGTAGTTATAGGGCCTCGGGCCCCTCCCACATCACATACCTTGTGGGCATGTCTTCACATGCCATTTGCGGTCACTCAGCCTGTCCTCAGGCCATTCCCCATGTCACATGCCTTGCTAGGAGGGGAAGACAAGAAAAAAGAATCCTCCATTGTTTGTCTTGGTAAGAAGGAGATAAAACCCCTCCCCTGCCATATGCCTTGCCAGGAAGGGGAGATAAGATGAGACACAGGATACTCCATGACACATTACTTTCAGGGGAGGGAAAGGGAGATAAGAAGAGACACCTATTGTCCATTCCAGTAAAAAGGTGAAAAGATTTACAATAGAACAAAAGGCCTCTCCCTATGACAATGCCTTTATCTGATTGTTTAGGTATTAAAAACATTATAACAGTTCTCTGGTTTCTACATTCATCAATGCAGTCATCTAGAGAGAACACTTCACTAAATACAAGTACCACATCTGTCAGAGCCTTATTCGCCATTCATAAATTTCTGTAAGTTATGAGACTGCACCATATTAAACCTTGAAAACCAGGAACTCCTGCCTGCAGAATGACACATATTTGATATTAAAAGTTGTCTGGTACATCTTTGTCCTTGCTCATCTATTTTTTAAGCAATATTATTGCTTTTGTACATTGTAATACATTCCAGATGGAATATCTTTTCTCCCTGGGAAAATCTTCACTATTACTTATTAAAGGGAATCAGAATCACTTCCCTGGAATGAAGATATTCTTTCTTCCTCCCAGAAGCCTGCAAGATTCTAAAAATTACCTGTTCTACCATTTAATACAAAAATTCTCCAGTTCGAGCTTATTGTTTCGTTCATGGTGGACTATAATTTCTCCCAGCTTCAACTCAGTAATAGGTAGTCAAAAATAGACAATCAGGCAGATTTCTTCCTTAACCATATTTTTCCTTCTAATAAAATATTTAGTGTACAAATTGCATACATATAACTATGTACACACATAATCATATATATGTGTTATAGTTTAGGGTTTTTTCTGCTGCTCTGGCAGCAAGGGGGTTAACAGCTCAGTTCTTGCCTGGGCTCTCTGTGCTGCCATGGCAGTCAAGGTTATAGAGATAGAGGCGCCTCTGTGAATAACAAATTTTGGAGAGAAGAAAAAAAAACAACTCAGTAGCAAGATGAAGTGTGCCGGCTCAGAACCTGCGTCGGGAGGCTGAGAGATTGAAGGCCCATCCAGGCCCACGAGAGAAAGGGTAGAAATGTTCTTCCAGGCATCCTGCTGCTGCTTGTGAATCGGACCANATATTCTTTACTTTTAGTTGCCTTGTTTTTTACCTGTGACCAGTTTTATTGTCCAGTTTTATTTTCCAGTTTTTGTCCTCCAGGAGAGGTTGTAGATGAGTCTTTGGCATTCAGCCAGGGTCAAACCACGACAATATGTAATGTACAATTAATAGTTGATCAGTTTTGCTGCTCTTCCTTACAAATATCTTAACCCCTGGATGGAGTGGGGGATGGTAAGTAGGGACAAAAGGGAAAAAAAAAAAAAAGAAGGCTAAAGTAAAAAATAAATAATTGCAAATGTCATAACCTAGAAATAGTAAATGCCTCGGCTGGGTTTTCTACAATTAATTTTCAACATTTAGAAATTTAGAAATTAAATACCTTCAGATTCCTACTAATATGGTAAAGGTTAGCAATATACCGCTATTTAAGAGGAGAGATGAAGTTGTCACAGTGGATTAAAAAATCTGGAATTCTTACAGAAAAATTCTACTTAAATTTAGTAAGATTTCACCCATTAATTTTGATGAGACATATGTTGATACTGCAAAGCGCTGTGGAGACATTTGAGCTAAATTTCTGCAGAACAGTTAAGTTTGCTCACTCAGAGATCCTTGTTGCCATACACAGCAATCCCTCAAATTTTGCAGGAGTTAGGATCTCCTCGAGGCCCACAAAGCCCGTAATCCATGAGAATAGGTGGCTCATGAATGTGCAAATAAGCCACACCCATCTCCCCACCCCCTCAGCCCCAGAGTTCTGAGGGGCATTCCTGACACTTCCTCATGCCCTCTGACAGCAAAGGGGAGCAAAGCGGGTCTTCTCTGCCCCTTTCTCGCTCAGAGAGTCTGCAGGATTCCCTGCAGGAACCATCACTGGCACAGGGATTCACAGCTTTCTCTGCCACTGCTGTGGTGCTGTGTCACACCATGGTGGGACCCTGCTGTACTCTAGTGCTCCACAGCAAAAGCCTGTGGTACGGTGGGCTGCATCATACCCTGTTGTTCCACAGTGAAACCCTGGCACACACTGTTTCCGTGCACCATTGCACCCCCCACGTTTAAACTGGAGGTGCAAAAGTTGTAGTCAACTGTGTTTAAACCTGGGCGGGGGGGTGCAGCATGGGCATGGCTCTGCCACTGTGCTGGGACCCTAGAAAGCACTCTTTCTCCGTGCCACCACACCCCCTACATTTAAACTGGAGGTGCAAGGGCTATAGTCAACACTTGGGGTCATGCTGATGTGAGACTCAGGCTTGCAGCGCCATCACAGCCTACTTCCGAGCAAAAAATACATCGCAGTCTACTTGCATCACAGCCTGCTCCCGAGCGGTGAGTGCATCACAGTCAACTTACAAGGGATGACTGCATTACAGCCTGCTCCCAAGTGATGAGTGTGTCCCAGCCTGCATGACTGTGGCTTTTGCTGTGGAGCACCAAGGTACGACATTGCCACCATACTGCAGGCTGTAGCCACAGAGCACCAGGGTACTGTAGCACCAAAGCGTTTCACCGCAGACCAGCAGGGTACCCATGTTGCTGCTGCTCCAACTATCACTGCCATTCCCCAACCCTCCTGCCATGAGACTATAAATCGCGTGTTATGAAACTTCCTTGTTAAATAACCTGTCCAACACTCGTAAGAGAGCCCACTGTGGTTGGTCCCCAAGCAAGTGAGAGGTGCTGCCCCTCGGCCCCATGAGACATGCCAGTTCTGCCTCTTGGGGAGTGTCAGTCCCATCCCTCAGCACGGTAGAGGAACTGGGCATGTGCAGATGTGAAAATGTCGCAAAGAATAGAGGTGTCTTCACAGAAAAAATACCCATAATGTATTGAAGCTGCAATATGTGAACTGTGAAGTACTGAGGGGTTATTGTATAACATCATTGGCTTCGGTGACAAATACAGAAGGTTAGAGTGGGTAACGATTTTCTTCATTAATACAATTATCTGCATGGAAAACAACAATTTTCCTTTCCGCAACCAGTTAGATTTTTGAGGCAGGGCTGTTGATTATTATCACAGGATGCTGATTATTATATCTAATAGTCTAAAAAGTCAGTCTTAACAGTTTCTGGAGACTAGAGTTTTAAAAACCTTCTTTTGAGACTTCAGTTTTATAGATGTGATGGAGTTCATAAACATAGTGCTGTTATCTGGACTAATTTTCCTTTAAAAATTACTTTTGTCTGCATTGTTCAGTTCAGACTAGATGCATGAGGGCACTGGAAGGCAGACTTTCACCTGCAATGCCAAGTGCCATGATTTTTTCATAATGAATTTTTCAGTCAAACCAAATTGCTGTCAGCATAGGCAACAGTTAATCTTTGGAGTGTTTCTGGAAAGTCAGCGAAAGTGGAAAGGGTTCCTATATTCATCTGCTATCAAATTTTTCCACTTGCAGCCCATGGTAAGGAAGTCCAGACCCCTGCCAAGTGATTTCTGTGTGTTAAAAGCTAGACTATAGACATATGGTATCTCCTGTGTCTTCAGCAGCATCCGAAGGACCACATAGGAAAGAATCTGTTTTATTTTCCCTAGTCCTTGAAAGATCACTGTTAGCTTTCAGTTTCCTTTAAAAAAAAAAAAAAACCAACCCAAAACAAAAAGCCCCTTCAAACCAAAACAAATTATAAAAGAAAGATTTGGAATCCAAACCATGAGTAAAATATGTAACATTTAACCATGTGGTTTGTTTCTCGAAGAAAAGGCAGACCACCCTCCCTTTTCACAATAATCTTTTTGGTCTTTCCTGGAAAAAAGGAATGGGCATTTAGTGACTGGGTCAAATAGGAGGGTTATGGGAGGACATGGCTGTAAGACATACAATCATGTCTTCCTTGTGCAGTCTGAGGACAGAGCACATTCCTGCCCTATGCAGGAGCATCTCAGTTCACAAGACAGGACCTAACAAAAAACACAAAGCAAAGCAAAAAGTTTGCAACTCTGCTTCTGTGTGTGTTAGAGTTATACATTAAAGAAAGAACAGGAAAAGATTGACATATGGAAGATCTGAACCACAGTCCTGGCAATGATCTCACGCTGAAGTACTTTCCCTACTCTGCCGAAGTAGATAGGACATGTCAGTGAGAAATGGCATTTTAAAATGGAGCTCTACATTGTGTAAAATAGTGGAGTGAATGCTGGGTGAGCATGAAACTGGAAAAGCAGGAATCTGCTGCCAAGACTCACATCGAGGGATGTGGCGGGAGAGGTAGTAAAATTGAGCATCTCATAAAGAACAGACTATTGGACTATTCATTTAAAGAAAGGCTCCATATATGCCAATGGTCAATGGTTCTAGCCAGGTGGGACTCGGCTTCTTCTCCCAATCAACTAGAGATGGAACAGGAGGACGCAGTCTCAAGCTGCATAAAGAGACATTCAGATTAGACATTAAGAGAAATTTCTCCTCATTGGGGTGATTAAACATTGGAACGGACTGCCATGGAGTTACTGTCCCCTGAGGTTCACAGGTTATTCTGAGTTGGAAGGGACCCTCAGGATCATCTAGTCCAACTCCCAAGTGATCAGGGATCAGGCTCCCAAGCGTGGGACCATGGGCACTTAAGGAAAGTCTGGACACGGTACTTAGTACTGTGGTCTAGTTGACATGGAGGTGTTAGGTTATAGGTGAACTCAATCATCAATCAATCAATAAATTACACTGATTCTATGAATCTCTAATATCTTCTCAATTTAAGTAATCACAGTTATGTCTGCCAATAATTTTATCTGCGGTATCTGAGTTTGATTACCTATGAAGTTACACAAGGATGTTAGGAAGAGCTTCTTCACAGAGTGACCTCTGAGTGGAATGGTCTGCCCAGGGATGTGGTGGAGTCACCATCCCTGGAGGTGTTTAAGAAAAAACTGGATGAGGAACTCAGTGACATGGCCTAGATGATGGGAGGCTTGGATAACTGGAATATGGTGCCCATGGCTCCAGGGTTGTAGGCTCTATCCCTGGGTGGGCGCTCTCCTGAGAGTTGGACTAGATGATCCTTGTGGGTACCTTCCAACTCAGAATAACCTGTGAACCTGCGTGAGCCTGTGAACTTGTACAAAAAAATCTAAATGCATTTTTCTTCCTGTTTTTTGAAAACAAAGCACTAATTACTGCCACACAGAAGTATGTAACTTCATGTTCCCCAAAGGTGTACTTTTCCTCCCCCAAAACTTATCACTACTGTGACAAGTACCATGGAAACAGTAGAAGTTATTGCAAGATGCATGAGCATTGCTGTTTAATGAACTAGAGCTTTGTTTTTACTTAAACACAGAGGTTTTTAAACCATAACATTTTTTCCTCTAACTCTTGACTTTTCTCTCTCTCTAATTCTGTTACTGCTTTATTTTGTTTCTTCTTCAGAGGGCATCTACTCTCATCAGAGTATCATTAATTAGTTTGTTTGTGGCATCAGCTCATTATGTGGTTCATAATGTCACTCATTATGTGGTTCTAAGCTTCTGATAAAAGCACTTTCCCTTTCTTCCTTCACAGCCTTTCTTTTAAATCCTTACTGGGCCATCCATTGTTTTTTTCTTCCTAAGGAAATGAGACAGTTGTAAAACTAAGGTTACTTTTTTTTCCCTAATACGTATTAGGGAATCTCTCTTACAAAATTGAGGTTATTGTTACCAAGATAATGTTTCTTACAGAAGCAGATGCAGATATGTTATTTTATAGCTGTGAAACTGTAGAGAGTATCAAGAATCACAGAATCACAGAATATTATGAGTTGGAAGGGACCCACAAAGATCATCTAGTCCAACTCACCATCTAACACCTAGCACCCATACAGAGACTGAAAGCACGTCCCAGAGTGGTAACACAGTCTAGTTCCCTCACAGTCTAGCCGGCCACTCCGAGCCGGAAGGGACCCGGGATCATCCAGCCCTACACCCCACAGCTAGACCATGTCACTAAGCTCCTCATCCAGTCTTCTCTTAAACACCTCCAGGGATGGCGACTCAACCACCTCACTGGGCAGCCCATTCCCATGTGCAATCACTCTCTCTGTGAANGTATCATCTGCAAACTTGCTGATGATGGATTGAATTCCCTCGTCCATGTCATCGATAAAGATGTTGAACAGTACTGGGGCCAACACTGACCCCTGTGGGACTCCGCTGGTGACTGGCCGCCAGTCCGATGTTGCACCATTCACCACCACCCTCTGAGCTTGCCCTTCCAACCAGTTTGTAACCCAAGAACACTTATGATACAAATGTCAACGTATACCAAAAGGAAAAACAGCAGAGCAATCTTTCCACTGGGTAATAGTGGATGAGAAAGACAATGTATAATCTAAAAGTACATTTCATAAAAATAAATTATGAACATTCTTTTTTATTTATATATATATTTTGCTAGTGTTCTTGTTTTAGACCACAACTTGTTTAAGAACAGAAAGACAAATCTCTGCAAATGGTGCATATCTTATCAGATGTGGTAAGATTATACATTGTATGGCCTGAACTAGAACTTAGTCCAAGTTCTCCTCATCCTCTGAAAATATTTGTTAGGCTGGGTATCATATGAAAAATAACTGTTGCAAGCATAAGTTTAAGTACTAAGAATTTAAATACTTGTTAATTCGGAGTTTCTTGTGTCAATTGTTGGCTATAATGAGCTCAGGTTCTGAGTTACTGAAGATACTATTTTAAAAAAATGTCTTCTAAAGTATTTATATGCAACATGTTCCAGAAGACATGGGAGTTTGAAACAGAATACTCGACACTGGTCAGACAACATCTTGAGTACTGTGTCCAGTTCTCCAGTTCAAGAAGGATGTTGAGCTGTTGGAGAGCGTCCAGAGAAGGGCAACAAGGATGTTGAAAGGACTGGAGAACAAGCCCTGGGGACAGACTGCAGGAGTTGGGGCTGTTCAGCCTGGAGAAGAGAAGGCTCAGAGGTGATCTCATTGCTGTTTAGAACTATCTGAAGGGAGATTGTAGTCGAATGGGTGCAAATCTCTTCTCTCAGGCTGCCGGCACCAGAACAAGAGGACATGGCCTCAAGCTACACTAGGGGAGGTTTAGGCTGTATGTTAGGAAGAGCTTTTTCACAGAAAGAGTGATTCCTCATTGGAATGGTCTCCCCAGGGAGGCGGTGGAGTCGCCCTCCCTGGAAGTGTTTAAGAGAAGACTGGATGAGGAACTCAGTGACATGGTCTAGACGGTGGGAGGCTTGGATGGATGAAGCATGGTGCTCGTGGTTCCATGCCTGTGGGTTCAATCCCTGGGTGGGCATTCCCTTGGGAGTTGGACTAGATGATCCTGTGGGTCCCTTCCAACTCAGAATAATCTGTGAACGGCAGGGTACACTCGCCAGCCTGGAGTATTTCCTGATGAGCTAATCCTGCCATGTACTCTAGCACCTGATCTTTTGGCCACAATGGCATCCATTTTTTCAAAAAAGAGTGTTTGAGAGCATAGATCACTCCTCTTTCACAGTTTTGTTATGATGTGCAATTTCATTTCAAGAGAAAAATGTACACAACAAGAACCGCTGCTGTAAAAAATGTTAGGATTATTTTGAAGGAAAATACATCTAATGGTGACATCTGTTCTTGTAACACATCTGAAATGCTATATTGATTATTTCTAATCAAACCAAATAGATCTTTCATGATTATCTTAATCATACCTTAAAGCGTGTGTGGTGGCAGTGTTGCTGCTTGCTTGGTTGTTTTTTGATCTGGATTACCTGTTAATGTACTATATCTCTTGAGTCTTCTGGGCCAATAGCAGATGAAAATGTTTCATGTATACAGGAATTCAGTAAAAACTTGGAAGCTTTCAGACTTTTCAGATGATCAGTTGTAGAACTTCGCGTTTAAAGGGAAAGCAAGAGGATTTTTTTAATGATTACTATAAGACAAAAGACCCACACTTCTTAGAAAGTACATTTTAGAGTCAATGGGGAAAAAAAAAGGTTATTTTTAACTTGTAGAATGATTTGGGTCTTTTTTGATTTATTCCTTGAATTATTAGTTCAGGAAACGAAACTAAACTCAACTAAACTGGTGGATTTGATTTTTTCTTTTGAACACTGGAAAAAGTTGCAGAAACTGACAAATAATATGATTTAGCTGGAATAAAGTAATTTTCTTCTTAATACGGTCGACCTTCTTTTATCGCACTACCATGGGTCTGATGCTCTCCCCGTGACATTCTCTGTCCCGTATATAGGCAGCTCATTAATATGCAAGTTTTTCCTTTCTATTGTCCTGCCCCCTCAGCCCCAGAGTGGCTGCATGGCATTCTCAGAATCTCCCCACATTATATGAGTGGTCAGGGGAGCGAAGGGTGTCTTCTCTCCTCTGCCCACAGAAGGAGAGTGGCCAGGAATCATGATGAAGGGGTGCTTGAGTTCACAGAGTTGTCGTGGTGAGTTCTGGGCTTCGGCTGCCATGCTGCAGCAGCTGCAACAGGCAGAGGAGGCACTGCAGGGATATATGTACTTCTGAGCCCTCCTCGACGTGCTCTCTCCCATGGGACACGCACGGCACGGTGCAGCTGCAGCTGTGATCAGCGGTGCAGAGCTGGGCCACTCCACTGGTGCTGGTAAAGCTTCCGCTGTCGACCCGCTGGCATGTTTCAATGCTGATGGCCTCCAGATAAAAAAAAAAAAAAAAAAATCAAACCTGTGGAGTCTGATACTTTTTTTTCCAATCTGAAGCAGCATGGCTACTTCGGCGCTGGTACTGGGCTGTATGTGTACATGCCATACACATGCCACGTGTACATGAGCAGCATGCTGCAGGGGCACATGCACAGCAGAAACACACATATACAATACTCCACACTCCCACACCCTGTGACACAGGAAAACACTTCTGCCTTGTCCAGTGTCCCAGACAGCATGAAAGAACCCTACACCCCACAGCCTACCACAGCAGATGCCAGTCCAGAGGCACTCATGTTGGTTTGATAACCTTCGAGAAAGTGTGTATAGAGTTTCCACAGAATTTAATTAATATAATTTAATTTTATTAATTTAATTAATCTTTACAATAGTCATATAAACATTTTAAATCCTCCCAAACACTATACAGAACAGTACATATACAGAACATATATATATATATACAGGACAAAAAGGAATTGGAACCAGAGGCGGTTGAGGTAATCTGTCACAAGGAGGAAGCTGAAGTTCCGATAGATGAGAGAGAATGGGAACTAGTCTCCAATCCTGGGGAAAACAGAATGCTGTCCTGTCCTCCACTGTCATTCCAGATGTTGCCTTGCCATCTGCCCTTGAAGAATAGGTTTGGGGGTCTGGATTTTGGGCATGAAACTGAGGAAGTAGATGAGATCATCTTATCTGAAGA
This sequence comes from Pitta sordida, assembly GCA_013390025.1. Lineage (NCBI taxonomy): Eukaryota > Metazoa > Chordata > Aves > Passeriformes > Pittidae > Pitta > Pitta sordida. Next base: position 183 of record WEKX01014069.1, on the reverse strand, counting down.
ACTCTCAAGAGGCACCCCTTCTGTCAAGCCACTCAAAACTTCTAATATGAATAAGAAAAGAAGGGNTTATATTTTAATGTGAGAAATATGGGTAATAAGCAGGAAGAGCTGGAAGCTTTGGTGCATCAGGAGAGATACGACAAAGTTGCCATCATAGAAATGTGGTGGGATGAGTCATATGAC
>WEKX01014065.1:17149-86269 GCA_013390025.1 Pitta sordida | reverse complement strand
AGTGATCCGGATTTGGAATGGGTTGCGTGCAGAGGTGGATGAGTCGCCAACCCTGGAGGTGTTTAAGGGTAGGCTAGATGAGGTGTTGAGTGATACGATCCAGATGTAGCTGATGGGTTAGTTGGATTATAGGTTGGACTAGATGATCTTCAAGGTCCTTTCCAGCCTTATCTATACTGTGATACTGTGATGGCATATGGGCCAAAGGGAGTGACCTGGCTCCAAAATGGCAAAATTAACACATATTATTCCCTCTGCAGTTGTCCTAGAGATATCTGGACTCTGCATATGACTCCCGTGTCCTGCCACAAATCAAACCTGCATCCTCTCCTACTCTCTTCTGTACTGGGCTGAATCTAATGGCATGGGGTTTAACAAGTCTAAGTGTCAGGTCCTGCACTTTGGTTACAACAAACCCATGCAAAGCTACAGTCTGGGAGATGAGTGGCTCCAGAACAAGCAGGTGGAAAGGGATTTGGGAGCGCTGGTTTATAGAAAGCTTAACATGAGCCACCAGTGTGCCCAGGCTGCCAGAAAAGCCAGTGGTGTCCTGGCTTGTATCAGGAATAGTGTGACCAGTGGGAATAATGATGTTATTCTTCCGCTCTACACAGCACTGGTGAGACCTCATCTTGAGTATTGTGTTCAGTTCTGGGCTCCTCAGTTTAAAAGGGATATTGAAATCCTCAAACATGTCCAGAGAAGGGCAGTGAGGATCTCCAAGCGGCTGGAACATAAGCCCTATGAGGAACGACTGAAAGGGAGTTGTATACAGCAGGGGGTCAGTCTCTTCTCTCTGGTTACTTGTGATAGAACAAGAGGTCATTGTTTAAAGCTGCGTCAGGGGAGATTTAGACTTAATATTATAAAGCATTTCTTTACAGAGAGAGTGATCTCTCATTGGAACGGGCTCCCTAGGGAGGTGGTGGAGGCGTCGTCTCTGGAGCTGTTTAAGAAGAGGTTGGATGATGCACTTAGTAGTCTGACTTGATATCAGGACAGGGGTCATGGTATGTTGCTATCAGGTTATGGAGGCTGGGTATCAGGTGTTAGGTTAGGTATTAGTCCTTAGGATAGGTTTTTTAGTTGGGTGAGGTTAGACTGTGGTTGGGCTGGATGACCTTTATGGTCTTTTCCAACCAAAATAGTAATTCTGTATAATTCTCTTAAATTCAAGAGCTGTTTCAAGTTGAGTCTCATGTCTAATCTTGTCCATGGGTCACACTGTTCCACAGGGTGGTAGTCTTTTTGGTGACAACAATACTTATAAATAATTTCCAGATAAGTGTGCATCAATTTATTGCACAACAGTTTACTTCCAAACATGAGTGCCTAAATGCAATAAGTGGTCACAGTAGCTATAGTTAGAAAACATTTCTTCTGAAGAGCTTCAGTAGAATTCGGCATCTTCCCAAAAGTAAATTTTGTTTGCTAGGAGTCTCAGAAAGCCATTGCCAAAAATGTATTTTGTAATATTTTAGAGCCAAACTGGGATTAAATAGTACTCAGGGAATGGTTCATCAAAACAGGAAGCTGGGTATAAGTTGACAAGGAAAGGCCTGCTCTGCTGATTTGAGACAGAGTCACCCTATAAACATGTTTTCTCTGCTGTCTTCCCCATCACAGAGAACTGCTGAATGAAAGTGTGTCAGAAGCAGGAGCATGACACCGCAAGTGCTGTGTTGACTGCTAACTGCCCGGAGTCAATCATCCTTTTCTTTCAAGTGCTGTCCTGGAGACAGGGATGTATCTGCATTCAGCTGGTTCTATGTCTTCTCCCATGTCACTGCTGCCACCACACATAGGTCCTTGTCAGGGACTGGTGTAAGGACTTGTGATGAGAAAAAAAAAAAAAAAGATGAAGGAAGGTGGAAATCTGTTCTGAAACAAAACTTAAGGAAGGTCAGAAAAGGTAGTTGAAAAGAGGAAATTTGACAGTGTTGAAAGAGGCCAGGGTAAGGAAGGCAGCCAAGAGCTCATCATTCAGCCCAAGGTTTAATCATGGGACATAACAGTAAGGGTGGAGAGAGAAGGAAGGCCTGTCACCTTCCCAGGCTCTGTAGGTTCCTCATCAAGCATGTGTTGTTTTTGGAAGCAAGCAGAAGAGTCAATTGTTGCACATCAGCAGCAAAACAAGTTCCAATGGCAGCAGTAAGTTAGCAGATACAGAAGTCCATAGTTGCATTCCAAAGTTCATGGCTCACTTGCAGCAGCTGGGAATCAGGCCTATCTGCTGAGGCTGTAAGACTCCATTAATTATTTTTACAGGAGGTCTGAAGATTTTCAGAATCTATTTCTGTCCAGGCTGAGGCTATAATAAAGGACATGGTTGATCCCATGCTAAGTGTCAGCTAGTGTATCTATCTAGAAACCATTTGATTCTACAAACAGTTCAATGTGCAAATCTGGCTGCATAGGTTTTTTCTGTCACTTAGGGTCATAATCTGCCTTAAAATTCAAATTTTCCCTCATAAAAGAACAATGAGTGGGACAGGTTGTTTACATTATAGTTTTCCTGTTCCTGGGAAAGGAAGGTTCAGAAATTATAATGTGCAGGTGGAGCCTTTTATTTTTTTTACCTACAAGCCAGTAATCAGCACCTTTGCTTCATGTGAGCATTCAGCATGTGGACCTTATTGCTTCATCAAGTGTCTGAGGACCCATCTGGTTTTCATCAGCTAAACAGCATTATTTGACAATAAGGGGAAAAAAGCTAATTTTGCTAGCAGTAATAATAATCACTTTTCCTTCCCCTCATCTCTTTCCCCGCTCAACCTCTCCAGCAGCCATATTCTCTTTTTCACCCTTCCCAAAGAAATGTGAATGACTCCAGTAACTTGTATATAAATCAATAATGTTCTCGTGTCATAGGAAAATAGTGGGAATAATATATATTCACACCAGGGACTACCTCAGCTTCTCCAGCTGGATTTGTGCCTGTAGGTGAGAGACTTTCAGGAAAATCAAGGTTACTGATCAAAGCAGTAATTTGTGGCTCCTTATCTAACTCCTTTTCAAGACTTCTGAAGAGATCCTATTCCCTAAGCATCTTTTTAATGCACAAATTTTCTTTCTTAGGAGTTGATTCGCTTTTTTCATTTTTTAAACAGAAATAGACTCTGAAAGGCTAATATATAGAAATTATGCTGGTCTATGGAGTCTTTTGGTAAGAGACTTTTGAGCTTCCAGCAACTATGAATGCCATCCGTGTTTTTGTGGTAACACTCATGTCAAAGGTATCAAGTCTGTCTCCTCACAAGATCAGTTCTCCTGAGCAGATGGATCAGGTCCATCCTATATTCTAGGTTTAAGAAAATGGTTCTTAGAGGGTTTGGACAGAGGGTTATGACTTTTTTTCTACCCTACTCACCTGCTTGCCTTGCCCCCTCCCCCTCACATTTAGTCTGCTATGTCAAACACTGAGTGTGATTAATGATGACAGAGATTACTGTGAACATAAAGTTCAAGAGCTCAGCTGTTTATTTGTTTAAGAAAGTTGTTTTCTAAGTGTTTCTCTATATATCTAGCCACATGCTTAGACTGAAATACCCCAGCACAATCACTGGTTTGTACAAATATTGTTTTGACAGCAAAGAATTCTTGTAAACAACCAGACAGGGAGGGGAAATATTCAGTGTCTTAAGACTCATTCCATTTTCATGTGGTTTGTTCTATCAGTGGCATGGGAGGAAATGCTTGTTGAATAACACTGAGGAGACGCTGTGTGTGAAAGTACACCAGCTCAAGTGAGCAGCACCAGAATACAGGCAGTTTAGAGGCAGCCTCTGGCCATCATCTTCAGCAAACAAGCATGGAAGGCAGACCCGAATTCAAAACTTTCAGTTACAAGAGTCAGACTAGGTTCTTCCAGTGCAAAGCATAAAACAGAGGATGCCCATATCCCTACACTGCCCAGGAACTCTGCCTAATGTCATTGCTGACAAGTCAAGTTGGCAGCATATGTCTGTCCTCCTGTTTCTCAAAAACATTTGATTCAGTTTCTCAGGAGTGAAATTTGTTGGAACTTTGCTTCATCTTCTAACACCTAGGAACAAAGCTATTCATTAGCTATGCATCTAGAGTTCACAATGGTCTTTCACTTACAGATGCTGCTGAGGTCAAGATTTGACTCGTGAGCTGTGGAAGAAGAGCTTTTAATTACGTCTTGGGCAGTGGAAAAGCAAAAAGAATCTTTCTTCAGTTCAGCATTCTCCCTGGCTGGCCAGTCTTATTTACTAGGTTTGACTTAACAACTTACATTTCCTTATACATAAAATACATCTTTTCCATTCATCACAATAAATTAACAAAAGGAAGGAAAATGAAAACTGCCAAAATCACTTTCAGGTGAATCTAACTGCTTTTCTAAACCCCTCTGCACTTGACTATTTTGTTAAAAATTCCCACCAAAGGTTCTGGGAAAGGGAATAGTCTTCAGATTTTTCCTTCCTTTTTAAAGCTATCCCCATGATAGAAACATCATTTTTTAATGAGAGTAATTCCTTTGGAAATTATCTTATTATGTTTTCTTTCTTTCAGAATTTATTCTAACTGAGAATAAACTACTTTTTCATCATGACACTCTTTTCTCTGGGGAGCAGTATTGTTTTTCTTTTAATATTTTCTGGTTCAGTCCATTTAAGTCATGCTCCTTCTCCACTTCCTTACTGCTCTAAGCAAAATCAGGGGTTAGTTAAGGAAAGTTGTGTCTGAGTTGTGTCCAGTTGTGAGTTTATGACTCAAAAAAAAGAAAAAAAGGAAAAAAACAAGCCACCCTCAAAACCTACACTTGATTTCTTGTCCTTAATGGGTTGATTGCCAGATTATTTCTTTAAAATTACAGCACTTATTTCCTGTTTTCAAAGGCTAAAATCAGCCACTTAAGCATGACTAAAAAAAACCCAGGATGCCTAAATTAGTTTGCAAAGTTAGAGCAATAACAGCTCTATCAGACTGCAGGTGTCACAATCCTCACACACACACGGAGCAAACTTGAAAACAGGAGGCAGCCTTACTGGACCCGAAGGAATCTTTTTTAGCAGGGTTCATGCTTCTTAGCTCATGAGGTCAGGCTATAGAAAAGCAGCTGACACTATGATATTGAAGGCTCCAGTGGTTTTCCTGCAGGAATAGATGGATGACCTGGTTGTTTTATATTGCTGACTTTGTCCATTAAAACGGCAAAATACAAACTGTTTTTCCTCATGTGGGTTTCTTCTTAATGAAATTTGTTCCTTGTGATCAAACTTATTTGTGTGGGTTTTTTCCCTCTTGGTCTCCTTTTTCTTAATAGTTTCTGAACTTCCTGACTTTACAGTTTCAGTTGTTAGGATACAATTTGTCCAGACCTACAGTGTTCTGACACAATCCATGCCAAAAATGAGGGGAAAAATAAAATTACACTTTATATCTATGCCATATCATTTCAGTGCAGGGGTTAGTTTCTATTTGAGTTCCTCAAATTCAGAAGAATCAGGAATGATCAGATATATTTTCACTTAATAAAACTCTGGTCTACTATTGATGCCAGGTTTCAGCATTAGTGACTGAGTTCTGTTTAGTGACAGGTTCCACTTAGGTCAGTCCCCAGAATATAATGCAAATATTTTGAGAGAGTGATCACATCCCATATATATTTACAGAACAATCTTAACACAATTCCTCGCATGGATGGGTTATATTTGGTCTTCCATAGCGGTTTTTTTTCCCGCACAGATAACTTTGTCTTCACTGCCTTAAAATTATCAGGATTAGAAGTACAGACATTCATCCAACCTCACATAATTTTCTCACTCTTATGATCAGATCAGTCATTCAGACAACTCATCATATGATTTAAGGATACCTTGAGTCTACTCTTTCCCCACTCTTTCTGCAGCCATATCACTTATGTCACATGTCTAGACAGAGGAGCTTACTTGTCAAAAACGAAATCCTTTATTTGAGAAAGCGAAAGCTCAGAAAGAATAAAGGGCAACAGGAAAGAATATTTTGGCCAGCTTTTGTTATGTGATAGGGGCTTTTTTGAAATAGTTGCTTCACTTTGTTTATGACGTGTTTATGATTTCTGAAAAACTGTAGAAGAAAAATGCTGACTGGTACATTTTTGTCCTGATACGAGATATGGTATCAGCATCAGATAGACCAAAATGCTTTCCACGAAATCCCATGCAGGAGTCATTTACCTGGCTGATAGAATTTCTGTGTATAATGTGCTCTAGGTATTACTTTCTTACGTAGAAGTGTTTGGGTTTCCCCTCCCCACCCCCAACGCCTCCTTTTTACATGCTATGTATATACCTACCATAATTCCAAGTAGTTTAATTTCTGAATTTTCTAAGTGTTAGGTACAACAACTCAACTGAAATATTTCTTAGCAAGGGTAGAAATGCAGCTGAAATGAAAATTTACCTGGTACTCCTGACTAGAATCAGGCTACATGTTTGTGTCTATACAAGATTGATTTCCTATGGGTTCACAGTTGGCCTAGACCTATCTTTAGTGTTGTTTAAAACACAGTTAAACTCTCACAGGAAATATGATTTCAGTAAAATTCTACTATTTCAGGATTGAATCCTATTTCTTTTCACGTTAAACTCACTTGAGGCCACTCTCAGGTTGTTCCTCAGTTTGACTTTAATTGCAAACCTGAATTCCTGATGCAAACCCAACCTAACAGCAGCTAAGGACATCCTTGTCTGTTTTCAATAGAAGCTCTGGTGATTTAGGATCCCACTAAAGTCTTGTGGACGTGAATCTGTGTTGGTTTAGGTTAACTACTTTTGAGCAGTTTCTCACCTGCAGGCCACATTCTGTCTAACTCATCACCAGAAATGGGCATATCTGTGCCCAGGAACAAACTGCTTTGAGATGTTAAAGGAAAATCTAGGAAATCCCTGTCACTCCCTATTACTATTTGGCAATCACTTTCCCTGGGAACCTGCTTTTGCTGGAGCAGGCAAGCTGTCAGCTCTGCAAGTGGTCTTTTTGTTTATGTATCTTTTCTGTTCCTCTGTTTACTTAAAGGGACAGAATTGTCAGCTCTTGTAAGGCTGGTCTGTGTAACTGATGGCCAATTCCCCTCAGACTTGCATTTTTTTATTTTAACTTTTTTTAGAAAAGAATAATCTTATCTAAACACGACTGAAATGGGCAGATTTATGAAAGCAAAGAAGAGCAAAGTGGAAAAGGAAGTTTATGTTTTTTTGTAGAGATTCGCTGCTGTGTAAATGCACTGAAAGAATCTCTTGGCTGTTTGGGATTTTGCATAACAGCTAGAGACACAGAGCAATTAGATTTTCTAAGTATAAGCAAGAGAATCTGTTTTGTTTATACAGAAAAGTCCCCCAGAAGAGAGGCAGGAGCAGAGACATAAGTAATAAGCGCATATGTTTGGAAAGAGTATAATGTACTTATAAATATTATAGTGGCGTCGCTACAGTTAAGGGTCTGGCAAGGTTTCTGTTGTAAACCCTTCTTGTCAGAGGTTCTGGACAGAGCAGTAAAAATTCCAGGCTGCAGCTTGGCATGTGAAGGCTCAGGGCAGGAGCACAGGTTTCTCTCCTGTTCCTTCAATTAATTGTTATGAACCCGGATGTCAATAGGGAAGTGATATTAGGCAGAGCTTTCACCTTTCTCTTTTGAGAGAAAGGTTTGTATTGCTGTCTTGACAGAAAAGCTGGGATATTGAAAATGTACCAGGTCATCAAATTGTACTGCAGGAGGGAATGGCAGTGTGTTGAGGAATGGTAGATGAAACAAACTGCACGAATGAGCGGCACTTTTCATGTTTGAGTCCAGTCTACATTAAGAATTTTACAACTGAACATTTCTTGTGTCTTCGTCATTTACTGGTTGCATTTTGTTACAAGTTGAACTTAATGACAAAAGGAAGCACCAGGACCTGTTCTTGAGCTGCAGTCTCTAACGCTATAATATTTTTGTGCATTAACTGGCAAATCTGGCACTGGTAACAAAGGCAAACTTTACTAAGAATAAAAAGGAATTCATCTGCAATAAATTTAGTCTATGGAAATAACCTGTGACAAAAACATTATTTTACATTTGAACAGTGTATATGGTCTTTAAATTCAACAAAAATCTCATCAGAAAAAATCCACTGTGTTCTAATCAGCCTTAGAACCTTAGAACTCCTTCATACAGTGTCCAGACCTGGTCTTTACCACACAGGAGCTGCATCCAAAGGATCAAACTAAACACTGAAAGAGATGGTGGATACATATGCACTAAATATACTGATAGCAGTAATTACACAGGGATTTAGGGACCTAGTTTTGGGGCTAACATTTCATGTGAATGTCACCTGATCTAGTCTTCATGGCTTATGTATATATTACTAACCATTAAATTATAATTGAAATGGTTAGGTTTTGCTAGTGGCTAAAGAGGAATGAATTCTATTCAGGTATCAGGTTGTCAAGAGCAATGTCACAAGAGACATCTTGAACTGCTAAGGCAAAGGAAAAGATCATCAGAGCAATAAATCAGTGAGCTAGGCAAAATGTTTCAATTGTGCCCAAAAGGATTGAAAAAAGGAATGTCATTCACTAATTTTATCATAAATGGTTAGTGGGGCAAAAATTTAATTTGCTAAAGGCACTGTCCCTTCTACCTGCTTGCCCATGGCATAAATTCAGTGCCTGTAGTCCAGCGTTCATACTGATATACGTCCTGGGCAACCCCATTCAACTGAGTAATACCTTCAACCTTGAGTAATACAAGGTACGAGGTCCTTAGGATTAAATTTGACTTCAAGTAAATACCACCTGGAGCATTTCTGGTGTTTAGTGAGGTAGTTTGCATCATTTTGAAGTAAGGAAGTCAAGATAAGTTACTGTTTGCCTAAATATCCCATTAAAGTGATATTGGTAGTCTGACTTAAAAGCAGAAAATTTGGAGCGAAAACTGGCTGTCCAATCTAAACCAAATCTATTTTTCAAAGCTGTGGGACATATGGAAAAAAAGTATGAAGTAGGGTATAATAAAGCTGTTGATTTTAATTAAGATCCTAATGGATTAGATGCTTTGTTTCTGCCTATTCAAGTAAAATGATGGAAAAGTCTGATGTTTCCTGTGTCACAGGAATTCCACTCAGTATTTACTCTTCCTTTACAGTATAACTGGAAAGGGGAAGCCTTTGAAACTAAGGTAAAAAAGTTGTTCCATATATTGGCCTTCTAAAGTAAAGTAAAGATTTAATCACTGTCTGTAATTATATACATAGATAAATGCTTTTTTAATTCTGAAAGATAAAGGAAAAAATAAAGTACTAGTGGTTGGAAGCTAAGCTATATTAATACGGAGAGGAAATAAGAAACACATTTTTAAAGGCGAGGGCAGTTATCTGTTGGAACAAATTACAATGGGGATTTGATGGATTCTCCATCTCTTGAAATATTTAAATCAGAACTGGACATCTTTCTAAAGCTGTGATTGAGGTCAGCTTGGAGTTATGGGTTTTCAAGAATTACTGAGTGAAATTCTGACTGATATTTTGTGGGAGGGCAGAATAACAACAAGTAACTGTCTATCTTCTGGCCCTAATAATTAATATTGCTAGAGGGAGAAGAGTTATTTATGTACTTGATTTTCTAGAAATAGAGTGACTAGAGTCTTGCTCTCTGAATTTCAGAAGCAGAAGATGAACTTTTGGAAAAGTATCTGACTTTGAAATGCTTTTGTGTCTCTCTGTATCTAACACCTTCCTCCACACCAGTGGCCTTCAGTAAACTTCAGTTTTCTAGGCGATAATAGAGAAAGATAAATAGATGGAGTTGCTTTTTAATTTTTTTTAAATCATAGAATCTCCTTGAAATTGCCCAACTTGGCTCTATGCTTTACTGACAATTATAATTCCAGTGGTAACTACTCATTCCTTTCACCTAGTTTGCTTTGGAGGGGACATTGACCATATATAATATTTAAGTTTCAAATAGCTATAACCATATAGCTAAAACAGAAATTACACTCTCAAAAATATATATATGAAGGTGTGGAAATTCACTTTTCCTTCTGTAAGTAAGCTGCAGCCAGATCTTGTCTAACATCCTCATTGCTCTGTAGGAACACTTCGTGTGTGTGTATGTGTGTTTGTGTGCACGTACATTTGTGTGTGCCTATGGATGCATGCATAGGACTGATGTATAATTTCAGTAAAATTAAGAGGGAGAGAAACCATGGAAAATCTGATCCAGTACTACCAAATTCCTGGACAGGTAGTCCATGCATCAATCTCTCCTCACTTCACATTCTCAGGACAGTTCAATGTGCCTGAGGCCTCAGAGGAATTTTTCTCATATGCCTCCAATGTTTTTATAAGACTGCCTTGGCAGGAAATACATATGTTCTTAATAATGATTAAAAAGAATAAATTCACCTTTCAAAATCAAAGTGAAAACGGCATAGCAGGTGTAATTGAGGCAAATGATTATGGTACTTACCTGTCTTTACAGAAGAAGCTCAAGGGAATGTAGTATCTCCACAAGGATATACGTAATATTTTTACTAGATCTTAAGTGTACGGTTTGCCAAGAATTCAAGGCTGAGTATAAAATGCCATTCAAAGAGTGAATATAAGCATTCATCTAGGTGAACAACAACTTTTTTAAAAAAAGAAAAACTATAAACAGATTTTGAAATAAACCAGGTAGAAACTACATATAAAAAAATCCAACAAGGAAACAAAAACGAACACTTAGCAAATGTTCTGCACTACAAATGCAAGAAGAAAATGGATTTTATGGTCAGATGGTTAGCCCAAGGTCCACCTGATGACTGCATTTTCACATGATTAAATCAAGAAAATAAAGAATACACGTGTTGCATGCAAGTCTTAGTATTAGGCAACACATATGTAAGTCTTAGTGCAGTTCTTGAGGTAAGGAACTGTATTTCAGTTAACATCATGCATATTTCTATGATGCTGTGAGAAATTTTGGCTCCTAGCATTCTCCAAATTGGTTTTGAGCTCAGACTCTCACCTTGCATCACCTTGTCCCTTCCAGCTGGCAGTGTACGTTAAAACAGTTATGAGGAAAATAACGGAGCAGCAGTCAAATTTAGGCTCAAAGCAGCACATTTGACCAGCTCTTTATTCCAAACTGGAGTAAAGAGGATGGAAGGGGAACATAACATGTTGTTCACAGATTTCACAACTCCAATTCATGGAATATTTGTTAGAATTATTTATTTTATTTGCCTATCACCATGACAGCTGAGTGCTTCATGTATTAAAAAAAAAAAAAAATCAGAAACACATTTGGGCCACATTTCATGAGGTCTTGGATGTTACTTTCTGGTGTGTAATTGTTTCTCCTTCATTGACTAGTAATTAAGCTGCAGTGTGCCTAGGCTTGCAAATCCAGCAAACTTGGAAAATTCCTTTAATTTTTAAAGTTTATTTGTTTGCCAGGTGGTTTTTCTTCCCTCCAAGCTTGTCCAACTTTGCAAATTACAACTTAAGTAAAACCAAAAACATAAGTGTCATGGATTGCTGAGGGATTACCTTACCACATTCAGCAATGCCAGCTGCCCTTGTTCAGTACACGAGGGCCTTGATTCAGTGGGGTTCTGAAATGGGGCCCAAAAGTGGTGGAGAGCAGAGGCTCTTTCTTGTGAAGCTGGTCAACACTTTCAAGTAGAGATTTCTTTTTTCCCAGTGTACACGGAATGCATATAAGAGTTTCTGGTAAGAGTTCGATAATCTTCCTCCAAAACTTATGATTATTAAAAGCGGGAAAAAAACCTCCATAATTGTCAACCCCCTCAATGGAAATGCTTCCAAAATTTTCTAACTTGGTGGTTTGTTTTTTTTTTGCTTCTTTTCTATCTTCTACTGACGGGACTCTGCCTTTGTGGTAACTATATACTATAAACTACGGAGGCATAAAATAAGTACCAAGGGAAAAGACAAAATTATAAACGGGGAACCTCTATCATAGAATCATGGAATGGCTTGGGTCCAAAGGGACCTTAATAATCATCCAGGTCCATCTCCCCTGCCATGGGCAGAGAATCTTCCATGAGACAAAGTTGCTCAAAGCCCCATCCAACTTGCCCTTTAACGCTGCCAGGGATAGGGCATCCACAACTTTTCTGAGCAACGTTTCAGTGTCTCACCACCTTCATAGTCTAGCATTTCTTCCTTATATTTAATGTAAACCTACCTACTTCCAGTTTGAAGCCATTTCCCCTTGTCCTATCACTACATGGTCATATAAAAAGTCCCTCTCCAGCTTTCTTGCAGGGTGCCTTTAGGTACTGGAAGGCTGCTCCAAGATTTCCCCTGAGTCTTCTCTTCTCCAGGCTGAACAGCTTCAACTCTCTCAGCCTGTCTTTCTAGGAGAGGTGCTCTGGCCCTGTGATCAACTTAGGTCCCTGTCCTTCTGTTGAGGTCCCCAGAGCTGGATGCAGTACTCCAAGTGTGTTTCACAAAAGCGGAGTAGAAGGGCAGAATCATCGCGCTTGACTGGCCATGCTTCTTTTGATGCAGCCCAGGATACAATTGTCTTACTGACCTGCAGGTGTACGTTGATGGGTCATGTTGAACCTCTCAGAATCAACACCCCCAAGTCTTTCTCCTTGGGACTGCTCTCAATCCATCCTCTTCCCAGTCTGTATTTGTGCTTAGTTTTGCCCCAGTCCACATGCAAGACTTACTATTATATATAAGCTTTTTTTAGGTCAGGCAGTATTTTGCAACACATGCATTTGCCAAACCACACTCTGGTGATAGACCCTTGGTAAATGATGTTTTGCTTAGCCAAGACTTAAAGGATGCTGAAGGTGAAAACAAATTTTGCTGGAGTGAGCAAAAGAACTGCAACAAGCCAAACAAATTAATCATGCAGCTAATCTCCTGTTCTCTCAATGGTCAGGAAAATGGACTTCAGCTCAGAAGGACTGTGTCATTTAGAGTCTAAAATTGCAGGGTAATCCTGTCAACACAGCAAAGTGCAAAAACGATGGTCAACTATGGGGAGGAGGTGCTGGAGGGCTGCTGAGTTTTTCTCTCCTAAAGCCTTCGCATGCTTTTCATGTTGATTATTTGTGATTTTGTTGGACTCATTTAACTAGAGTGATGGGGTCATGTGCGTGTGAGTCCTTGCAGAAGGAGCAACAGGACTCAGGGTGAGAGCTGGCTTTGGGAGGAGAGTTTTCCAGTTTTCAGGAAATGAAGATTTAGCACCCTGGAACTGAAGGCAGAAGGAACGATGTGTTTTGCCAAGAGTGATGGGAGCTGGGATACTTGCCTATCTGGCTGTGGGAGCCAGGGACCAGGCGGACTGCAGGGATGGAGCCATGCCAGCAGCCGAACCCTTGCCCCATGGCTTCTTGCACTCGGTACCTTGGTGCTCCCATGACACAAAAGTGTTTCCAGACGAATGGATCATGTCCAAGTATTTTGCCTCTTGGCCATTAGCACTGCAAGAGCAAACAATTTTTCTCATGGTTAACTAACTTCCTTCGATTCCATCCCCCGTCCCCACCGCCCCCTCCGAAAGTTGCTTCTTGTTTTTTGTGCCATGACAACATCGCTGTCCAGAGTGAATGTGTTAATGCAGGAAGGGACAAATCCAAGAGGCTTGACTGGCAATTTTTAAACTCCACATGGCCATTCTCCAACTACGTGTCAACTTGAATAGGAAATAAGTCTCCTGATAGGCTCACTTCCTTCCATTTACATTGTTTTCAGCAAAAATAGATTTTTAATAAGTCCCATAATAATGTTCCTGCAAGGTGAGGCCTGCAAATCTTAGTCTGAAACGGGACAAACATATTGCAATGTCTGTTATGGCTGATTATTAATGATAAAATAGGAAGGAACCTTATAAATATTGCTAAGAAGTGCCCAATATCCAAAATCTGAGAGCAGAACCTCAGCTGCTGCAAGATAGCTGAGGATGTGCTCAGTGTATTTAGGGATGCTGGTGAAATTAAATCTCTTCCAATTCATCAAATCCTCTTTATATTGTGTTTCTTCTTAGAACACAGAACACATAGAATTTCTTACCTATTTGATGTGCATTAATGTATCACAGCTGAGAATGTATGGAGCAGTAGCTGGCTTTGCTTAGTTTGCTTTTAAGCAGTCTGTATCATTTTTTCAATCACTACTCTGTTGTTCAGCCCTGATATTTTCTCCCAGTGTTCATGTACTGCTTTACCCGATCCTAAACTTTAGCAGCATTTCTGAAGATTCTCATATATATGGCAGTGGTACTGGAATTCAAAATCTGCTCTTCAAAGGGCACTTCAAATATCTTCTGATTTTTTTGCACTGTCTCCCATACTTCCATAATTTGTGCCAAGACTTTGATTAATCACTATGTGTAGCCATCTATCCTAGGGCTACTGAGAGTTTAGGTTAGTCTATTCTGATCTGTTCTACTCCACCCCATCCTAGTCTAGCTAGCCTAGCCTAGCCTTCCCTTCAGTCATTATTTTGCAACATGACCAATAATAATAAATAATAATAAAGCATCTTTTAAGTGACAATAATTGACTATTTTACTAATTTTTTTGTTGCAAGGAATGATTTTTTTAACGATTATTTCATATAGAGACAAATCAAGTCAGATCTGATTTAATACAGAAACAAGAAAATTCTGCTTTTGAGCCATCAGTCTCAATATTCCTATACTTTGAATTTTGGTAGACTTGAATTGCTAATTTACACAGAAGAATTACAAAAGATGGGATATTTCCCCCTTCTCGGCAAGATTCATCCACAACCATGGGTCAAATCGAGNCTGTAAAAGTTTCCAAGAGTTTCAAAAGTTCCCTACACCACAGTATAGTTTTCCAGTAGCAGAACATGGTAGAAGTTGTTCCTTCATGTCACAGTAGCCTTTCTATAATTTAATTTTATTTTTCCACAGCTAGTTTTTTCTCTCTGAAGTCTGTGAGGCATTCCGTATGTTCTTACTAGCTCATGCTGTAGCTGGGGGATTTTATTTTGGCCTATATATAGCATGCAAATAGTCCAGATATGCTGAGGTTTGTTTTGAAAACTTTAGTCTGGCTAAGATGAAGGATATGAGGTTTAAAAATGAATTTATGAAGTTAGGAACAACAGCAAAGAGCAGCTGGGAAGAAATTCAGGGACAGAAGTATTATCTCTTAACAGCCTCTGCTTGTACAGAGTGCTGATTGCTTCAGAAATACATCCATGTACAACTTATCACTTGAATTTGGAGCAAGAAGACTGAAATAAAGGGACAATGGTAGGCTTGGAGCATTGGTCCAAGTGCTACCTGTAGAGGACATTGCTGGGGATCATTTCTAGGGAACCATTCACTATAAAATCATCAGAACAGCTACATGGCCTACAAGAACCGCCATGTAACCCACGCTGGGGTTATATATGTTGTGGCATATTATATGCACATAGCTGCTGTTTAGGAGAAAACTTGTTGCACAGCTGTACAAGGGCAGAGGGGACAATCCCAGCAGGAACACTGGCAGAGAAGTAGGCAGCAATAAAAAGATAAGAGAAAAAACAGCTGTGCATAGCAGGACTGTAGAAGCGGGATAGGAAACCATACTAGCTCAGGCTGTGTCAGTAGAAGAAAGACTGAGAAGACACAAAGGTGAATAGGGTAATTTTAAAACAGAACTAGTGAGGATTGAAGTCCCATTCACAGGCAAAGTTAGAAAAGGCAGGAAAGCAGCAATGAGTTTGTTTAGGAGCAGGTATGGCATGACTTGATGGCAAAGCCAGGACATCTGAGGTCAGGTCATTACTCCCCATTCTGTGTTCTCTCCTCCACAGTGCCTGCACATCTCTACATGTTTGTGCCCTTGCATTAGGTAATAGAGTTGGAGATAAGGTTTGGTACAGCCCAGTTGTGATGCCATAGGAAGCCTATGAGGAACCATTTGTCCCTTCCACATTCCCCCTTTGGAGGAGTCCCACACTTATGCTCTTCTCTCTAACTCACAAGTCCCTCTGAGATTTTCAGATTTATTTGTGGAGAAATGAAAGTCCAAAATAAAAATCAAAATAATCAATAAATATAGTGACAGTAGGAAGGATATGATGGGAAGAAGTTAATTCGAGAAACTTTAGGTGATATTTCATATTATAATCAGTAGCTTCAAAGTGAATTTTGCTCAGTGGGGACTCAACTATGCATTGTGCAAATTGTGTTTTTAAAACTTGGTGGTGATTACTGCAATTTTCTTTTGCAGTTTTTTTTGAGTCTAAGGCAGGTTTTAAATGGTGCAGAATGAGTTTGAAAAAATGCATTGCAATTGGTAGGTTTTATTCTTTAAAGACACCCCAACTGTGTCCGAAGAGACTCCACACTGCTAAGGTAACATATGGTTGCTACCACATACAGCAGACTCATAGCTGAAAACTCCAGTCCTGGGCTTTCCTGTCTCTGTGAGCCCTAAAGCTCAATGCTATTTTCTCGTATCTGCCTTATTATAGATATTAACTATGAATCTGGTTTTACACTAATCTAACTCCATCAGCTTGCTTGGAGTTGCTTGCTGATGCCTGTCAAAGACACACCTAGCCTTAAGCACTGTTGCTTTTCTCTGGAGTCTTAAAAAGAATATAAATGTTCAATAGATGGCCCCGGAGGCTTTGTAAAAGGGTTTTTAGTTCTTGTTTTGTGATTCTTTAAAAACATACAAATGGTTGGTGCTGCAAAGTGTTATTATGATACTTTAAATTTTCTTTGAATGGTACAATTGATAGTAATATTTTTGTGAATTAGTCATGTAATACAAACAATGATAGTTCATCTACCAAAGAAACCAATGATTGCTCCTAGGAACAGGAGGCAAGTGTACATTTTTGTAACACTCTTAATGTCTCAGTGGCATTTTGGCCTGGATTTTTTTGAATGTAGAAACTAAGAGAAAAAGGTTGTACCAAAGTTATTCTATAACATTCACAACATTAGGTATAGTAAGGAAATGTAAGCAGACAGCCAAACCCCTCCGTTTAAAACAACTTAGTGTGGCTGCCAAAACGCTCCAGTCTTTCAAGCTCAGGTAGGTAAACCTTTTGGGCTATAGGGAAAAGACTAACTAAGGAAATGAAGTAAGATTTCTTAATATTATACTTGTAACATAAATCCTGCTCCATGCCATCCCTTCCATATGAAACACCGTGTTTTCCAGGAGCTCCAAATAACTGTTACTTCACTTCATTCACTTTTAATCATATACTATCCCTGTCCAGTCATTCAAGTGGTCTCTTGTAAATTAAGTCCCTGATGTATGTGTATGGATATATGTATGTTCATGCATTAAATGTCCATATGTGTTCTTAAGTATGGACTTCTGAAGCAATATGATCTTTTGGACTGGAAGGGCAAGGAAGGGCCGTGCAGCTGTGACCCCAGTTTAGCTGAAGTGGTCAGTGCTAAGGGGGAAACCCAAAGATCTGGATAAATGCCCACAGGCTTAAATGCATGCACATACTTCTTTTCTATGACATTTTTCTTTTGCTAAGAACTCGGTGTTATGAAGAGTAAATAACTGGGCAAACGTAAAGTAAAAACACTGTATGAAAATGAGCATCTATTGTAGATTACCACCTTTAATTATGCATTCACAGTTCTTATGGACAGAGAAAAAGAGGGAAGGAAAATGTTCTTGCCTTTTTACTCCTTATGTGGCACTTCACATTGTTTTTCACCTAATAGTTCCTACAGCCTATAACATAAATAAAATTGTAGAGTTTCTATAGCTATAGTTTCTATATAGCTATGAAGTTTAGTGAGGGTGATTAAGAGGCTTGTCTTTGCACTGTGATTAATACTTTTGGTGTTATCTTTATCTTTCGTTACGAAGTCTTGTTTGTATTTAATTTCCTGGATTACAAAGACTACCATATAATTAAGTTCATTTGACTTTAACCTAGAATTCAAAAAAGATGAGGGATGGGGGATGTGTGATTAATGTACAAATGAAAATGCAGTCATATTCTTTCCCTCTCTTAGAGTTTTTAATCCCTCTGTCATACTTAACTGGTTCCAATTGATGTGTTATGTTGCCTGTGAATTTTTCAAGGAGCAGCTTCAAATTCCGTTGAGTCAGAGGGAGAGGAAAGAACACAATTGCAGTGCAATAAAAGTGCTTTCATGAGAATATTAACCATAAGGAGTGTATAATACCTAATGTTGTCAACATGGTATTTTATACAGGTGTAAGATCTCAGAGCTTTGAGATGGGGAACAGATTTTTTAAGAGGATAGCAGCAGATAAACTCAAGGCAGGATGCGACTAATTATGATTGCACAAAGCATAAATGACTAAAGCACTCAGACTTCGTGGAAGTTAGAAAATGAACTGGAGAGAGAACTAGCAAAAAACCGATAGCATCTTTCACTTGATACAGTACAATATCATCACTTCATATCTCCCTCCAAAGAATGAGTGGGAAAAAATGACCTCATAAGGTTATATTATTCTTCTGAGTGATTTTCATGCAACTTGGGTAAAGTCCAAGTACACTGGAAGTGGGGGAGTGTTAGTCGTCTCCAAAGCACCAAACGGAAATTGAGAAAAGGGATGAACTGGCCCAAACAAGCAGACAAAACTACAATTTTGTGGCAGGTTGCTCTAGGTCTCATTGACCTTGGCAGTACTGCCGGGGTCATTTTTTATGTGAGTGAACTGTCCTTGAATAATTTCTCTAGCATCTATAAACAAGCTTTTCTTCTGCACCAAACATGCTTGTCATGTTCTCCTTTCCAAAAAATGAAAAATAAAAATGATTATTTTCTTTTTTAATATGCTGGAAAAATCAAGTTTTTATCTATTGTTCTTTTACTTAGCCCTCCTTAAAATTTTTTTCTAAGGACTAGCAAATTAAGTACGTGCTTCTATTTTCTCTCTTGTGGAAAAATGATACAGTTGTGGAGCCACAGATTTTGTTGGAACACTTTCTAAGAGTTTAGCTTCATAAGTGAGAGAGTATGATATTTGGGACTAGCATGAAGTAGAAGCACTGCACTTTAGGTACAAATACTGGATTGGGCTTTTCAAAAATATATGAAGAACATCTAAGAAAATAGTTACCCCTTCTCGTCCCTGCTTGCTTTCCACCCCAACTCCTAGCTTTTGAGAGTAGAGACCTACATTTTAGGAATTCTGACTTAACTCGTGAAAGCCTTTCTCTCCTTTGACCACAAAGGAAGTTAATTTTCTAAATTAAACACCTAAATTAGTAGCTGAAAGTGGTGGTACCTATTGCTTTTCAAAGAGGAAAGTGGAAGCCTAATTTGCTTTGAAAATTTCCTTCTGAATAGATGTTCAAATTCAGTAATGTATAGAACAGGAGAATTGTGTGATCACTCCTGCTCCACCTAGCATTTATTTCGTTAGTTTGGGGATTTTGTTGATAATGGCTACTGGCTGTTACATTCTAAGCAGTATGCAGGGCTGAAAGACCATCTCCGTGATAATTTTCATCTCCAGACTTAAAGGACTGAGAAACAACACAAGTGTTGATGTGTGTGCTTAGTGGCAACACACCATATAAACAATTGTTGAGGTTCCCATACTTCATGGCATGGGATATACTGAAGTACTCAATGAAAAATCCACTTTAGTACAGTGGTGAATATCCCTGCCTCTCACATGGGAGACCAGGGGTTCGATTCCCACCAGGGAGGCAGTGGTGCTGTTTAAGTGTTGGACTCGATGATGCTTGTGGGTCCCTTCCAACTCAGAATATTCTGTGAAATTCTGTGAATTTGTTGTCTCATCCTTCAAAGGAAGCACACTCTCCCAGTCCCCTGTGCATACTGGTATAAGCTGGAGTGGGAGAGACAGTTAGCAGCAGGAGAGCACAATGTTAGGGACAAGATGGTGAAATGCACATAAAAGTGTTGGTGGTCCAAACATGATTGCAAGGTTGCTGTCCATTCTCAGTGAAAATCATGGAAACAGAGTAAGGTTTCTCATAGCTGTGAAAAGATTTACATTAAGTTCAGCTTTACAAGAACAAGAGGACGATCTGGGGGACTGCTGGTTGGTTCTATTTCCCTGTCTGGGAAAGCCATGGAGTACATCCTCCTAGACTCCATTTCCAGACATAAAAAACTACAAAAGTAATCAGGAGCAGTAGAATGGAATTAGCAAGGACATCATGCTTAACCAATCTCATTGTGTTCTATGATGAAGTGACTGTGGATGAAAGAATAGTGAATAGAAATAGTATCTGGAAAGGCTTTTGAGACCACTGTCACAGCATTTTCAATAGTCATTTCAAGCAAGGTAGAAGGGATGGAGGATTAGATGAGTTGAAAATTAGCAGGATTGGCAGGCTCTAAGGATGGTAATTGATGGCTTGAGGACAGCTTGGTGACACAGCCACAACAACAGTATCCAAGGACTCATACTAAGACTACACATTTAATATCCTCATCAGTGACCTGGATGATTTGACTAAATGCACCCTCTGGAGATCCGTGAATGTTGGTATGCAGGGAGCGATTGACATGCTGTGTGGCAGCACTACAAGGGCCAGAAGAAACTTTGGATCTGAGCCAAAAAAGGTTGCATGAAATACAAAGTTGTACATCTGAAGTGGGGTAACCCTCTGCATCAGTGCTGATTGAGAACTGACCGGCTGTGAAAAAGGACCTGGAGGTTATGACAGGTGTCAAACGATATACAAGGCATAAATGTGCATTAAGGGAAACCACATTACGTTAGGATGATCTTGGACAACAGATTGACGGAACAATGTCTGCTTGGCATTGGTGATGAGGCACCTGAAATACTATGCCAGATTTGGTTTCTCTGGTTAAAGAGAGATACTGAATCACAGAATCAGTAAGGTTGGAAAAGACCTTAGAGATCATCGAGTCCAACCTATCACCTATTACCTAACCTAGCCAAACCTGTTACCTAACCTGTTGCCATCCTGCTACCAACATACCATCCTACCTATGGTCCAGCAGCAGGCTACAAAAATACATAGGGATATGGAGCACATGACCTGTTAAAGAGGACATGGGCTTGTTTCATTTGATAGAGAAGAAGAAGGATTTATCAAATGTAGCTTATAATTTCTGAAAAGAAAATTATAGATATAAGACCCAAACTCTTTTCAGTTGCTAGTTTCTAGACAACTACATGAGCAAGTAGTCTTTCAAGCAGTGATAATTGTAAGTTGTGATTAGGGAAGTTCAGACCAAAAACTGTGAAAAGTTTATTAATCAGCAGGTTGTGTGGGTCTGGATTATTATACCTGAAGTGGTGGTTAAATTGCTATCTATGGAAGCTTTCAAGACTCATCTTGCAAAAAGCCAGCTGACCTGACTGTTGGACATAGTTTCTGGCTGGCACAGACAACCTCCAGAAGTTGTCCCTCCAACCAAAATTTCTAAGACCCTATGACAACACACTCCTCCAGGATACAAGGGAAGGAAGGTTTTCTGGTATTTAATGGTTGCCTTTTGCATTTCTATACAGTTAATGTTGCTCAAGATTATTTTAAACCTTCTCTAATTAAGAACAAGGCAGATTTTCTCAGGTGTGCAGTAGCATAGTGGCAGACAAAACATCAAGATGCTTCTGATGCAGTATTGAAAAAAAGCTGGATGGTGTTGAAGAATGTCAAGCATGACCCTTCTTTTCCTGTGAGGCCTGGAATTATTTTTGTGGGGCTCCTTGTTATCATGCAAGAAAATAACTCTATGAAGTGTACTTGGTATATAGTGGGTAGATGGCTCACAGAGATAATCTTGATTGGTGTTCTTTTTACCTTATGCACTGTAAAATATTTACATTTTTACCTTTTCATCAAAACAGATTACATATATTTGTGTTTGGTTATGTTGTAAACTGGTCTTGCATTGCCCTATTAATATCTGAATCATGCTCAAAATCCTTCAAGATTAATTTTCTTCTTCCTCTCTTGGACATCTTAGTGAGCAATTACACCACCTCCTGCCTCTCCAAAACCTCCCAATTCTGGACCCAGTGTTTGTGTGTGCCACTCTTCTCTATGGCTCTTCAAACCACTGTAACCATTGGCAAGGCAGAAAGATGATTCAGTTGTTTTGCTGGGACTTGACGAAACCTGGTTTGGTTCTCTAGGCAAGTTGTTTATATTCAGATCTGAAAGGGCACTCTGGATTCTGATTTTTTTACGGAAATACATAGGTATAACACCCTCAAAGAGATCAGTCCATGTTTGTTCTTACAGGGAGATCTCTGTATGTGGTGTTCTTTGTATATAAGACAGATTTTGGCTAAAGAGATTAATTGTGGATTGATCTGACATTATAATTCTAATATATGTAAGAACAAATGATGTAAAAAGAGAGGTAAGGATTTCTGTCATCCTGGGGGCCTAAATCAGATAAAACTGCAGTGCTCCTCTCTCCACTCCTCCCCTTCTCTGCCCTCCCCTTTTCTCCCTTCCCCTCCCATCTCCTCCCCTCCTTGCTCATCCCATCTCCTCTCCTCTTCTTTCTAAAATGTATTTTTCCTGAAATCCGTAGCAGGAGAATATTCCCTTGTACTCTTCAATATTTAGCTGCTTTGTTTTTTTTCTTTGAAATATCAAAAGGGATTAAAAGCGTAGACTGGATTAATTACTCATCAATTGAAATTTTTTATGTGAAACTGTATTTATGGGAATGAGATGGCTCATTGTGTTGATAATGAGATACCATTCTATGTCACTTGTTCAAAGTGGTGGTAGTCTGGTAGTGACTGAAAATACATTACTTGCCATCTGGGAGCTTTCTTACAATGAAGTCCATAATGAATTAGTTGCATTTAGTTCCTGAGGGGATTCTGTATTCTGATCTATGCATCAAAACTGAGAGTAACTGCTTCTCCTTTTTATAGGCCTAAAGGAAAGATAACCTGCTAGGAAGAGGAAGACTCAGATTTGACACAAGAGACAGTAAAAAAAACCTCTACAAATAATACTTGAGATTCTTTGGCAAGGCAGTGTCTGAAAACTTCTTCTGTGGAGTTCATAATACAGGTTTATTGGTCTAATATTTCCTTTAAATACTAAGATGCTTCTCACAAAGGCCAAGAAGGGAAAATTAAATTACTTTTGTATTGAAAAGAGAGAAAGCTTTTAAAGTCACTTGATTGTCAAGAAAAACGTTTAAAAAACAAGGCTATTAGGCTGAGTAATTTCCAGAGAAAGGTAGTGGACATGCCCTTACTTGAATCATCTAAAAGACAGATGAACTCCTCCCATCACTGTTATCTAATTACAAGGATGAATAAATAGGTATGGGCAACATTTTCAAACCTGGGTTCTGAAAGTTTGACACAATATCCAAAGGAAGATATGAAAAAGGCGGGGTGGTTTTCACACAGACTGTCATTAAGAATAGTGAAAGCTCAAGGTCTCAGCCCTGAATCTGAGAGAATAATTGAAACTAAGAAATAAAATTTAAATTTTCTAGAAGTGTATGCTAACACCCCCTCCTCTGCTGCATTTTACCACATGTTGAATGACACCTCTCCCCTCCCCCTGCCATACCTGGACTTATGAAAATGGAGAAAATTGAGTTACTACATAGTTGACTGAGAACATCTGACCTATTTGTTGGACTCCTGAGTGTAGTCATGGATTAAAGGACTACTGGTAACAAAGAAGTCAACAGCTGAACAAGTGACACTAGGAACATCATTACCAAGATGTTCCAGGGAAAGGAGGAGTGATTGGTCCTTTGCAGCTTCCCAAAGTGGGGACAAGAACCTCGAGTCACCCTCAACACAAGTGGGTAGAAATATTAGGAAGAGAGAGTGTTGATCCAGACTGGAGCAGTTATCCTTCTCTCGGACAAGGGGAACTGGGTACCTTGGTTTCCCAAAGCAAGTGACAGAATTAAGGGCAATAAGTCACAGGCCTTGCAAGGGTTCAAGTTTCCTCCCTTCCTGCTGCAGTCAGCCTCAAAAGAAGGACTCTGGTGGAGTTTTGCCCATGGGCTAAAACAGCCTTCCACTGGGGGAGGCCATGTGGTGGCTCCGCACCACCCTCAGGGAAGAGAAGCAGTGTTGAAGTGCTTTACTCCAGCTTGCTGCTGCTGCCATTACATTCAGTTAGAGAAGCAGCTACAAAACTGTTCAAGTTTAATTCAGGATATTAGAGTTGACTGAGGAATTTCAATGGCTCCCTTGCCTAGAAACTGTTTTTACATTTAGGCCCTCTTTCCCTGTCATCCAGAATTAAAGAGCATAGCTTTGTAGGGATCAGAAGTGAATGGTGGTGGTGACTCTCACTCAAACACTGCCATTCACACACTAAGCTCTTCTGCCTCAAAGGCCTGGCCAGGCAATGCTGACAATAAACAAACCATAATAACTCACAACTGTGGCTGAACCCAGCCCTTAATGACATTGTTCAATACTACTTCAACACTGTGAAGAGCTTCACCACTGCGTTCCCATGCTCCTAGGAGCATTTCCAGATTGGCTTTACCAGGGGTGATTCCAACAGCTTATTCTAATTGTTTCGCTCGTACAGCGCAGGGAAGCTAACCTGCCGTGAAACCTGACACTTCTTGCAAGAACGGGTTATTGCAGGGTAACAAGTGGCTTTTCTTTCCTAAGCCTCAGCTGACAGTACAGTAACCACAGGGGGGCACTCACATTAACATGTACACCTCCCCGAGCTGCACATCACCTTCCAGGTGTGCACAGATGCGGGGCAGACCTCAGAGAGGGCTTGCAGGGAGGAATGGACTTGGAAATGTGTCTGAAGTCACCTTTCTTCATTTGTGTCTCCATGAACCAAAGTCTTGGTTTATACTTTGCTTTGCCTTTTCGGCAAAAGCTGAAAAATGTCAAACTCTGACACCCCTGCGTACCCCCCCCCCCCACCCCCCCCAACAAGTTTGGGTGTTAATGCTAAAGATTTTTGACCCTACGTATCAAGAACATCTGAGAGAAGAGCGATAAAGGCATCATTTCTGATCTCCGTCAATAAGAAAATGATGTGTGGAATCTCCTCTCCGATCACGTGGGGCAGCAAAGGAGAGTGTGCTGTTAACCGAAGTGTGCTGGCAAGACTTGAATAATCTGTTTGGAAGAAGTTTTCTGCCAGTGGCTCTCAAGGTGTCTGAGAACGCTAGCTGATTCAAAAGACTCCTTCTGGCAAATCTTTGGTTATTTCAAAGAGAAGTCTGATCTTAAGAACAAGTTGTTTCTCATTGTTGCTGCAGATGGTTTGGTCAAATGGAATCATGTACTGCAGTGCATACACTGCAGCCAGAAAAGCCAGAAAAGTCAGAACTTTGATGCTTACCTCAATATTTTAGTTCTGCTAAGAGGTGTTTTTAGATTATTAAGTGCTGCAGATAAAGGTACGGTAAAATGCAGAATATTTATTTCCTGAAGTTTTGTGCTTCTCTGAAGCTCAAAGCCAATATCACAAGGGACTGCAGGAATGTTAGACAGAGATGTGACCTGTTTCTCAGATGCGCATTGTTGAAGGATGAAACCATGAACTGTCCAACTGAAACCCTGACAGAGATGACCATACAAAATTCCTTGATCTGCTTTTTTGTTCAGTCATCCCCTTACAGACACATCACCAAACTCAATCTCTTTCCCAAAAGTCCACCTTTTCCCTGTCCACTTTTTCTCTGGGTGCCTCGCATATTGACAGAAACAACCTGGTGCATATTGTAACATGGGAATGAGTAGACTTTGCCAAGATTTTGTAAACTACTTAGCTTCAGCTTCACACCGGTCTTTCTGTGTAAGCAGTTTAGTCTAATATTAGTCTCTTCTGGAAATTTCACCTCTGGAGCCAAGGAGCACTAGATGGATAAATAAAAACGGAATGTGACTCTGATCAAAATCTGTCTGGTCCAAACAGATAACTATCAAGTTAGCTTGGAGGTTTTCACCTCTTGCTGCTGCCGGGAGTTATATTTTTTTCATGGCAGAGCATTGTGGGCTAATTTCGTAGCTGGTGTAAATCAATGTTGCACAATATACCATGGTGGAATGATGCTGATTTATGCCAGCTAGGAATCTGGCTGCTCATACTCCTACAAGTGCAGCACTGACTTATAAATCTTCCTTTTAAAAGCCCATGGATGAACCAGAGGAGCTGTTGCTGAGAACTGCATGTTTCAAAATTGGCCCTGAGAAAATAGGAGAGCCTCAGTTTCAAACCTGGATTAAAAAATGTAGATGCTGAAGTGGGTTTTTAACTCAAGGTGTTAGTTTTACCTCTGAGAAAACCAGAATCCCCCTGCACCTGTGGAAACTGCGTTTGGAATTAGGAATTTAGCTGTTCAGATGCACTTGTATTCCTTTTGAGTTTCTGAGATGTTGTATTCCTTTAGAGTTGTTAAATGATTCACTGTCTTTCCAATTAAATATATGTTTTTTAAAAATTGTTCTATTGCTTAATCACTGCTCCTTTCTTCTGTTTTATCCCCCCGCCCCCGCCAGTGTATGTATACCTGACTCCTTGGAGATCACTTTGTCTGTCTCTGTGATTGCAGGAGTCAGCCAGCAACACGACAGGACTTGCTTGTTTACATAGCTCTGAGGGTTATGACAACACATCAGAATGTACAGGTGCCGTGTAGAGATGCAGCTTGCAATTAAAATCAGCAAAGCTGACTATTTAATAAAGAATTCCTTCATTTTGTAACAACCTGATCTCATTATTATGCACACAATAAATCAGCTTCATAAAGCTCTGTAAAAATTTGTTCTCCCCTGGTATTAAATATTTGAGCTAAAGTTAAGATTAACAGTTGCAATATAATTGCATTAATTGAACAGAAAATTAAACCTTTAAAACGTCGTTAAATGCAATTTCTTTGTAATTGCAGTGAATGTGCTGCCAAGACAATTACAAAACAATTGTTAATATTATTTTTAGTCCATTTGGTGGCATTTCACCCCTGCAATATACCAGTCATAGATGGGCAAATCATGGGAGCACTCTTTAGATGACAGTCCGATTTGGGCTCTTAGTTAAAGTGTGGCTTCAAGGCTAAACCAGTGCTGAGGTTGCCTACTCAGCAGAGTAGAGGAGGCTTCTTGCAAAAACCTTTCCTCAGATTTGAACACTAAGTAGGGGAAATTTCAGGAGTAACCTGCTCCTTTCAGTAATAAAAAGCTTGTCAGAGCAGCTCTTCATAGGAAAATTCTGTCCTCTCAAGTTGCTTTTGAACAATAGCTCGAGAAAGTATGTTTTTCGTTTTAATTACAGCTCAGAATACTTGCCACTTCCTACTGGCCCAAGAGCTGGGTGATCTGATGACTATCTATAACTTATAATGTGGATTTTTTTTTGTGTGAAATTTACTTCTCACTATTGTATATCAGCAACAAGTGGCTGCTGCCTTTAATGAAAAAAAAGTTCTAGAATCACAGTTTCTGCTCAAAATGCAGTCAGATACTCTGTTTTTACCTATAGTCAAGCAGAATGTGTGGTCTCTGCAGGTATCTATCTTTTGGTAGAGGATGGGAGATTCCTGATGTGTGGTATGCTCTTTATCCTAGAGGGAGGCAACAAAACGGTAACATGTCACATCTTTATCCGTCCATTTCAGAAAATTACAAAGTACACTGATGACACATCAGACACACATTTTGGGTTTATTTTTTTGGAATCAGCTTTTCCTTTTCCCTTGAGTTTTTTTTGTTTCTACTGTTTGCCTGCACCACCTCTCCTACAGTGCAGCTAAAATTATTTTCTCTGGAGCTGTTCCTTTCATATATCAAGCAATTAATCCACACTGGATGAATTTCCTATTCCTATTCCCTGGAAAAGAACTGAGTTTATTGACATAAAATAATCCTTGGCCGAAGTGACTAAGCATGGACAGGCAGGCTGGGAATCTGGATAGAGACTCTGCTCTGAGAAGATCTTGGATCACACTGCAATTCTGAGTCCAGTATTTTCTCATGTCTCTGCTGCCAAGCTATACTCCTTTGTGCTGGAAAAATCCCCTGCTATCAGCAAGGGTTCACATCTTCCTTACTTGGAGCAGGCCTCACTGACGTATCGCCTTATTTATGCTTATAACGTAAACTCTGTGGAGAGTTCTGTACAAAGGTGATAGGAGACATTTAGAGTTATGGACACATTTCTCTCTCATTTGCCAATAGTGTTTTTACTGATGTCCTATTCTCAGCCAGTCTCTCTCCATAATTTTTAAGTCTTCTGTTATTCTAACTGGTTTTCTTCCATGTTGTTATTTATTAGGTATCTTTTTTCAGTAGTTTATTATTGCTTTTTTCATACTGCTGATCAACTTCTGTGAAGATAGTCATGAGCACAACTGTTTAGGATATTTTTGTTTCAGACGCTTATCCCCAAAAGGTTGGCCAAATAAAGTTGTATTCCCTTGTGTTTGTGACTGTCATTGTATTTGAATCTGAAAGTGTTGGAGTTTGAAACCACACATAGACTGAAAGTTTTATTCAAATGCCTTTAAGAGCACTGAGTTTAACATGGAGTAGACTGACAGCAGTGTATCAAATCCATTGCCTCGAATATATATGACAGTAAGCTGTAATCCTCAACTCTCATTTTACTTGCCCAAGCTTTTTCTATCCGCCGTTTAGTCCTTGGGCTACGCACAAGCATTGTTCTCACCTACAGCCCTTGGCTTATGACAAGCAGCCTGAGTCCAAGCCATCACCATAATTGCTTTCTAGACATCTGGTAGCTACAGGCTTGCAGATTGCAGAGCTTTTCCAAAAGAAAAGTGGTAATTCTGATCTCTTTCTCCTGTGGCCCTATGGCCTATCTGGCTCACAGAGGGAGACTGATTGGTGAGTTATTTCAAAACACACATCTGAAGTGAAGAGGAACTGGGGATGGGAAAAGGGGAAAAAGGTGGCAGTGAGGTAAAAGTCAAGAAGCATTTGGGTTTGATGTGGAAAGATCCAGTGTGCTGTGACCTGCCTTGTGTAAAAATCTACTTTAGTACAGTGGTGAGTGTCCCCGCCTCTCATGCAGGAGACCGGGGTTCGATTCCCTGTTAGGGAGGCAGTGGTGCTATTTAAGAGTAGAACTCGATGATCTTTGTGGGTCCCTTCCAACTCAGAATATTCTGTGATTCTGTGAGGAAAAGAATGTGCCTGGAAGGCTGGTGAACAATAGGCTAACGGGAAACCACTGCCAGAGCCATTCCTCTCCCCTTCTCACTGTCTGCTTGTAGTCACCAAAATTCCTTTCTCTAGGGAAGCGCTCAGTGATCCATTTGCTTCAGTGACTGCAAGGGAGAGCAAGGAGCTGCTGGGACACGGGAAACTGGGTAACCAAAGGCCTCTCCTACACAAACTGCTCCTGACTGTGCTCATGAGGGAGGAAGGGAGAGAGACAGGTGTGTGTTTGCTTGTGTGGGAATCAATCATATAAACAAGCAAACAAAAATACATCCCGGAGGGAATTTTCTTCCCAGCTTAAGTGCCTGTGAGTTGGCTTTGTAAGAAAGTTCACTGGATTGTACAGTTCTCGGTGTGCGGCAGTTGCTGATGAAAACAACTCACTTGTGCATTTCTGTCCTTTGAGGCTGTGTTTTCAAAGCTTCCTCTGTTTTCCTGTTTCTTACTCATATCATCAAGGGCTGGGACTGGAAAAATGCATGCAGGTCAGTGCCTGCTTCTGAGTCTTCCAGGTACTGCTGAGCTTGAGCAATAAGGTATAGCATAATTTTGGCTGCATCCATTTTTTTCCCCCAATGATAGTAAGAAGTTGAACTTGTTTTTAAGTACCTCCAATCTCCAGTCCAAATTAGTAATTTCCTTTAAACTCCATCCCCACTGCCTCTTGATTTCAGTGGGAGTTTCTAACCATTTCAAAAGCAGACAGCTAGGAAAACAGATATCCATGTGCTATCACAGAGTGATGGGTTTGGCTGAACAAATTGGCATCTCTTGACTATTCTGATATCAAAAGAGTTCCTTTGTCTGTTTCTGTGTTTTCTGGCAGCTTTGAGAGGTTCTTCACTTGATGATTCATTAAGTCTTAAGGATTTTGCTTTGCAAGAACTTCCATTGCTTCCAGCATATTCTTTCACCCTTGCCTTACTGTTATGGATCTAAACACAAAATGCTGTCCTGGTGTGGCCGTTATGTATCCATATTGAACACACGTAACAGGGGCTTGGCGAGCTGCAGGGGTGGGTGAGCTGCACGTCATGTGGTGACATGTGGGTCTGAACTCTGGGCCCTTTGTTTGTAAAGCCAGGGTGAGGAGAGTATCCTCTTGGACACGATGGGTATTTAGGTCCTCACAGGATCTGTGCAGTACAGAGCAGCTGGCAGGGCCCTGCTGCAGGTGGGCCCCAGGCCACAGGTGTGCCAAAGGAAAGGATTTAGCTGTAGCTCATTGCCTCCTTTTGCTTTTCCAGGCAATGGGGCTTACTTATCCCCAGAAGGTCAGATATAAACTGAGAGCAATGTATGTCTCAAAAGCAGGAGGACCGGAACACGTAAGAGCCAGGGGAAAACAAGGAAACCAAACATTCAAGAGTTTTCAAATGGTAGCCTAGGTGAGGTTGACATTTTTCCTCCAACCCATGAGCAGAGTCAGACAGACATGAGTCAGCCTCAAATATTGTCCTTTCTCTGGTTTACAGCAGACACATACTTTAAAGCTCTACCGTATCATCTTTGTCATGAAAAGAAATCTCCTGATTCAGAGATTTCTCTAAAGCACTCAAGATTTCTGTGTGTGCTCTCCCTCCCCAATTGCTTGGAGCCCTGAAAAACCACAGCCTTTGCTGGCAGACAATAAAGATATGACCTAAAGTATTCAACTAGAAAAAAAAAAAAGAAAAGAAAAGAAAAAAAAAAAGGGGTTGGGGAGAAAGCAACGGCTGGTGAGGAGGCTTAGAACATGTCCAAACATTTTCAGCAGGTTTTTCCTTTCTTGAGGCAATCAGAGCAATGCCTAAGTTTTGCACCTGCCATGGGCAAGTGCCTCTGTCTTTTAGTGAAATAACTTTATGCATTTTTAGTGCAAGCCCTGGCCTGCTCTGTATCCTGCTTTACCTGAATGATTATATCTTCTTTACTTCGTTAACTTTTCAATAGGCTATGAAAACAAAAGCTGTCACTCTGATATCTGCTATTTGATATTCAGCAGTGCCTTCAGTACAAAAAGAGACCCTCCATCTCCCAGCCCTCACCTCTAAGCATCACTTGGCATGATTCTGTTTGTAGCTGTTCACTATATCAATATGTAAAACCTTCCCCTGTCAATGTTTCTTTCAGCAATGACCCTATCCTACGCCTGCAAGTGGAAGCTTTGCAACAGGGATATGAGTTTGATAGAGAAATCAAAATTACTACATAGTGATATATCAGTTTTCTGTCATCATTAGGGCATCTCAAGGAAGTACTCATTTGTAGACAGCAGCTACAAGGCCCAAGGCAACTTCTCTGTGTGCACACACAAACTAAAATGTTTTAATTTGACATGGTTGGACTTAGGAACCCTGGGAATTCCCAGAACTATGTTTCAAATTTGCAGAGATCATAAAAGTTAGTTCTGCAGTTAGCTCATGTTCTGTGGCAAGAAAAGAAGCATTCTAAAGTCTGTTTTTCTAAGATCTCTGGGCTTTATTTTCCCTGTATATTTAAATTATTGCTTTTAAATC
Organism: Pitta sordida; assembly: GCA_013390025.1. Lineage (NCBI taxonomy): Eukaryota > Metazoa > Chordata > Aves > Passeriformes > Pittidae > Pitta > Pitta sordida. Next base: position 54,659 of record WEKX01014065.1, on the reverse strand, counting down.
CTCTACATCTATTCATGACAGCAAAGGAATCCCTCCAGTCTTTTGTAGTCCAAAGAAAAAACTTTTGGCTCTTCATAAAGACCAGCTCTCAGAAGACAGATAGGGGGCTTAGGGTGGGTGGGCTGTATCATCCTAATTTATTCAAATAACCTTCACTTGAGAGATCCCTTAGATGAGGAAAATCTGCCTGAAAAACACAGAGACCACATAATAGAGCAGTGTACATATCAACAGGCAGGAGGGTAGGTAAAAGTAAACAAAAGGATGTGTGTTTTGGGGGAGGAATATTTTTTTTGATGGATTCAAACTGGAGGTGTAAGGGTACACAGAAAGCCACAAATTGCTGAGGACAGAGCAGTTTGCAGATCAAACGAATCTAATGTTGCTTTGGGATGTAATGGCCCTGATGAAGTGATTTTCCAGTATCTTCTCCTGAGAAGAGATGGAAGAAAAACTCTGGAAATGTTTCTGGTGGCTTCAGCTCTGGTGATTCTGGGAGCAGCTTTTTCAGCCACTGACTTATTTTCTACTCTGTGTTCACACCTGATTGCAGGGAACTGAAAGTCTAGGTTTACAAATGAAATGAATACTCTTTGGTGTCCCAGTTAAGAGTGAGCAGCTCTATCTCTGGACATTAAGAGAACTAGGGTTTGGGGCAATGTTGAGCCTATGTCCTCTGAACATGAGCCTTTTTAAATCCTGAGTGTTACTATAGAAGGTTTTGATAACCTGTCTTCTGGTGCTAAGGTAAGACAGCTATGGAAATGTAAATAAAAGGTTTTAGTCTATCATATTTCCACTGATGTGAATGGGCACTAACACGACCTTGAGTTCCCAAGGTCTTACCAAAATCAAGCCATTTCTACTCATTGCTTAAACCATGTAGCTAACTTTCAATATTCCCTCTTCTCTGGTTCACATTCTTCTTCTTAAAATCCACTTGCATCGGTTAAAGAAGATTGCAGACATACTAAAAACAAACTTCACCTTAAAACATAAGATGACCAAACTCATTATTTTAATGAAAAAAATTCTCATAATTTACTTCCTTTTGGGGGGACTAGTAGGATCTTTCTGGAGAAATTTGACTTTTCTCATGTGATTCTGTATTACCAGAACCCCATGAGAATTTTATGGGTGTCAGTGCAGCTCTGTACGAATCGAACACTATTTTGAGACTGGGAATGGTGATTTCATGTGATTTTAGGAAGCAGCGTTTCCATGCTCTAGGAAAAATGAGAGGCTCTGAAAATTGACTTTGCAAGGCTTATATTTGTTTCTTGCAAAAATATCTCAAAATATTAAAATTCTTGTCCATGTTATTTCACTGGTGTTAGCACATTGTAAATGGTTCAGACATGGATCAAACATCTCCCTTTCTCCTTGGCTTTGAAACTCTTTTCCTGAAATTTGACTGGGTCTGTATAACCAATGTCATTACTTCCCAGTATAATTTTATGTAGTGCATATTGTGTGAAGAAGCTGGCAGTTTGACAGTAAATAATGATTCCAGGTCAAGACATATGCTCTTAATTATTTCATGATCTCAGTGTCTTTAGGGAGGGCATTGAACAGACCCTGGAGCAAGGAAATAAAATGTTTCTTAGTTCCAAGCCCACCCCCCTGTGAATTAATTTCTGGGGTTTAGATAGATAGCAGCTAGATAGATGTCAAACCCGTGTTTCTTTGGCTGACTCTGAACAGAGCCACATCAAGTAATCCAAAGAAATATTTAATTTTCTAGAATAGTGTGGACATCTAATGACTCTTCTTGTTAAAATGTGGAAAATAGGGCATATTTCAGATGCTTCTTCTTTAGAAGACCAGGCTGTGGCACATGTTTTTGAAAGTCTGACTCTAACATTTCAGGGAAATGTGATTCCAGTTTTCAAGATCCACTGTTAGAACCTGTTGCAAGCTGGTGGTAAAACTCCTCTTTTGGCCTCCCAAATAGTGGCCCTACCTACAGTACAAAACATTCTTAGTTCTATCATCTTGGCATTAATTATCTTAATCTCTTTTCTAATGTTCAAGCTGTTAATTTAACCATGCTGTCTAAACTTGCATTGGAACTGGGGCTGGATTTGTTGCCTTGCATGTGCAGACAGAAAAGCTGAAGGTAGCTTATCAAAGTAAATATAAGATAACAGAACTCTAGGTTGGTGGAAAAAAAAAAAGGAAAAGGAAAAAGAAAGAAGATATTTGTGAGGGGTTTCCCCCCTCCAAATTGTGAATTCAGTGTTTATGTGAAGCTGGCCTTTAAAAACAAGTGGAATTGAAATAAATCCACCTTCTTGACTCTTTAAAAAACCTCTGTCTTTCAAGAAATAAACAGAGCAGTGAGCTATGAGCAAGAATTATGGTAGTCACATTTACTCATCTTACCCTACTGTTTATGGATTCTGCAAATTGTTCCTGTTCATATTCAATTTTCATACAAATCTGTTTGCTCACAATTTTGTGTCAGTGAGTTAAAGTAATCTCCTAACTGGCCAGCTACAATCTCCACTGCAATGCAGACAGAGTACCTTAATCTACAAGAAACTAATAAAACTCTATTAAAATCCTGGTGAACAGGTGGTTGTCACAAGATTCATTATAAGAAATCTTGTGGGCGAGGCCACCTCAGCTCAGTGACTGTGTGGGGTGTTAAATGACCTGTCTCATCCTTTCAGAAGGGAATGTTACCTCTGAGATAACTGTCTTCCAACTACACATACGTGACTTCAGTTTTTAGTGCTTACAATTCCACTCCTAGCCCAAACATCAATCTAGAAGACTGTTGGCTTTTGGGAACAGGGAATTTTGACTTATAATTGGCACAACCGAGGAAATCAGTGTGTGGGAGTGCAAGAGGTCAGACTGGATGGGTATGATGGTCTGTTCTGACCTCAGATGCTGTAACCTGGAGGGAGAATGTGGCCTCCCCTCTTCTTGTTTGACAATGAAACAGTACATACATCATAGTACCATATAAATAATAGTGGGTTCTAATAATTGTACACAAAATATATGAAATGTGCATCTATACTACTGTGTAAATAATGGCTTGTATGCATAGTTACACATAAAATATGAATTCATATGGAACGGCCTTTTGTTGTATGTTATTTAGAATATATTTTCTTCCAGAAACATTGAGCAAAAATGCATGAGGAGAGGAAGGAGCTTTTAATGTTAAATATTCCTGTCTGTCTATTCCTTTCCCTTTCTTCTTTCTCTGAGAGCAAGGGCTTGGGATCTGCCATAACGGTCCATGTCCTAGCAGGGCTTTTTGAGCACAAGTTTTTGCTCCTTCTTTGCACTCGTCACTTGGCTGCTGTTCCATCTGACTCCAAAAGAAGTGAGTACAAATTAAAGAAAGAATGCAGCTCTAACGCCTACACCCAGAAGCTTTCAAAACAGAAGGCTGCTACACCTGTGGGGATAGAACAAGTGTATCAGTGTCCTGGGCTCTGCCCTGGCTCGTCTGCCTTTGTTAGCTGGAATGTGCGGATGAAACAATCAGGTGCAGTAGGCGCGTGGCAGCCTGCTTAAAAAACGATTCTTTGGAGACAGGGAGTGGGCTGTGAATCATGCATCCACATAATCTGATGATAACAATTTTAAATGTGGTGATTAGTGTATAATGGAAAGTATTGTGCCATTTGGTATGATTTGTCTGCCACTGCACTACCCAGCATTTAAAAGGTCTCATCTACTATGAAAAACCGGATTCATTCTAGTAGCAAAAGCATAAGGTAACTTTAAGAGTGTTTAGGTACTTATATCTGCCTCACTCACACAGCACATGCATGTGCGTACATGTACACGTGATAGCCTTTTACCTACCAGCTGAAAATCATGGATGTGCTTCTGGGCAGCACACAAAGCAGGATAGCTCACTGTGGAGCTTACAGGCTTAGTTGTGAACTGTAAATATTGGCAAAACCAGCCTCCTAGCGTTATGTGGGCATCTATCAGAAGTGCTGCTGAGAACACCAGCCCAGAGATCAATATGTGCCTAGCTGTTCAGCTTAACAAATGTGACCAGTAACAGGCAACTTTATGAGTGGTCCTGCGCTTCAGGTACCTCTGTGAGGCTACATCTTCAAGTGTACATTTACCCCCTTTGAGTGCCAAGATAACATGATCATCTGTGCAGCTGAAGGATGTCAGTGTTAAAGACATTAAAAGTAGAGTGTGAATCTTGGGGTTTTGGTAGGAAAAGTGTGAGGCAGTAAGGCTGCATTTCAATTGTGTCAGTGATTGAAATGCACAATGAAATTTTCTCACTTTGGGACCAGACATGTGTCATGCTTGCTTTTGGAGATATTAATTTTGACTTTCCATTTCAGGACTTAGCTCACTGGCATTTATACTCCAAATAGATTCAGGGCATATATCTGTTGAAAAGGAAGAAAAATAAAGGACGCAAACAAAAACAGGGAAGAAAAGCCATGGCAAAGCGAGGTGCCCTCATGACAAGATGAATCATGATTTAGGAGAATTAATAACTGTAGACAGCATTGGTAAGTTTTTCCTTTTCTTAATTGCTGAACCTGCACGCGTCCTTCCCATGAATACATAACAAATACAATCAGGAAGTGAATTAATAGATCACTTGGTTCTATTTACTCACATAAAGGAGTTCAAAAACAATAGTTTTTTTTACTTAGTTTTAGAGCCAGGCATAGTTCTTGCCTTGGCCAAATTATCCATCTTGTATGAATGACATGCATAGGAAACATGAAAGTGAAATTATTTTTATTATAATGAAAAGATATATAAAATATATGAGGGCAGGTTTTCCTTATAAATTTCACCTCAGTTTTAATCCTGAACAATGCAAGCTTAGGTGCAAGATCTCCATCCAGCATTTACATTCTTCTTCTGTTTGGCTGACATGGCTAGAAAGATGTCTCCATAATGAAGCTTTAGATAGCCCCCTGAACTGGCTGAGTACTCTTCCAACTCAGAATAACCTGTGAATCTGATTTAAACTGTATTTGAGTTTGAAATGCCAATGTCCAGCTCTTATACAAATCACTCAGATTGATGGTAGACAGGAGTGTTATTTTCTTGGGAGCATTTGCAATGAAGAATATCTTCAGTCTAGGCACACATACTGTGTACAAAGAAAACCCAAATAAACAAACAAAAAGGAACAAACAACAACAACAACAACAAAACCAAAAACAAAACAAAACAAACAAAAAAAAACAAAAGGAAGGGGAGAGGTGGAAAAGGGACATACTGTGTAAAAAGGACAGCTGTTGTTGGCAATGGTAAAGCCTCCTAGGCTCCACCTGCCTTGCTCATGCCAGTATCTTTAAGTATCACCTCCCCTGACATGCTGAATTCACATTGCTGTCAAACCTGAGTATTAGGTGGATAGATATGCAAGCCCACACTAGCAGCCAGAACATTTAGGGGAAGTGTCAACAATTTTCTGCAAACATTGTATGTGGTATCTTGCTACGAGTTTGCTCAGGAGCACATGCACAGTGTGAAGTAATGTGCTCATATTGTACAAGCTGCACGTTGTGCTCCAGTCAGCTGCACTGCCCAGCAATGGAAAGAGTGATATAAGTGGGAGATCTCTGACAGCTAAGGATCAGACTGCTGAACCAGATGCCAAACAATAATAAATGTACGTGTTGTGAAATCTCCCTGGATAACCCAGGTTACACTCTGCCCTAAATGATAGAAAAGTAAGAGAATAAATTCTTCTGCATGCTAATCTCTAAATCCCCAGGCCTCCTTGCACTATAATAAACCTAACCCGATATTACCAAGATTGCTTGAGATCCTGTTACCTAGTGAACACGAAGCTGCAGTTGCACAAGTGTTTCAAGCAAGTGGAAATCAGCTCTGCTGCTGGAAGAAGTGAACCTGCAAAGTCTGAGGAGCATCCTAGAGCAGGGTGTAGGGCATGGCATCCCTATTTTGGAGGAGCTCTGAAACCAGTAACCAGGACTGTTAAATATGGCTCAGTCCTGCTTTATTCATTAGGCTGTGAGCTGCAGGCTTGGGAGGGTGAAGGTGATGTGTCAGGAGGTGCATTTGATTTGAAACTTTGCTGGTGAGGGCTTGTGAGTGGGACAGAGCACAAAGGGGAGTGTTGTGAAGCAAGGTGGGAGTTAACCTCTATTTGGGACCGAGCAGGAGAGGTAAGGTGGGGCAAAATTGTGATGGGCTTTGAAGATAAGGCCAAGAAATTTATGCTGCATATGGTGAAAAAGGGGGAAGGGCTTACACTTGAGGGAGCACACAGCCGTGAGTAGGAAGGAAAAGGTTAGCAGCAGCATTCTGAATTATCTCAAGAGGGACCCTTTTATGGCTGTTGATAGCAGAGAGAATTACAAAAATCTGACATAAGTTGTCCAAGGCTTGGATGAGGGCTCAGCCCTTAGAGTTGGGTCTGGAAATCCTTGTCAGTTATGCTTAGCAGGCATTGTAAACATGCAAGGATAGACTTGTTTCTTAGCCTGGGGAGCTTAAACAGATACACAAAAACCCTAACAGCTTTTAAGTGTGGCTCTCCTGTTTGTACTAATCACTGCAGCCCACTCTCACTGTTTCAAACCTAATAAAATGAGGAAATGAAAATGAAAACTAGCTCTGGTCTATGAGTATCTTATCTCCTTGTCGACTACAAGGGTAATCTGACATTTTAAAACAATAGCTACTTGCTTACAAAGCCTCTTTTAATTAATGGAACTGGAGAATCTTTCTCAGAGCACAGATGTTAACCCCTTTGAAGTAATGTGAGTAAATTTAGCTGCTTGTGATGATGCACAGCATTCCCAGTTGTACAGAACCATACATGCTAAATTCCAGGGTTCAGTTAAGCCCGAAGTGTGGAAAAAAATGTACATCTATTTGAATTTCCTCTCTGAGCACTCTGTATCTTTGTTGTCTCCCAGAGTAGAAAATTATCCATAGAACAGAACTATTTTTTAGTTTATTTAATAACACTGGTACTACTTATAATATTTCCCATCTATTATATAATATAGCTATCACAAGAGAAACCAAGGTGATACTGTTTTTCCATTTGGAAGCAATAGATTTTAGTTCCCCTGAAAGAATTGAGACTATCACAGTCTTCTCCATACTGATATTCCAGTAAAAATGAAGTCAGATATATTATGTTACAGTCTTAATGCACTCTTTTGATGAAGCCACAGAAATTCCACTAACAACCTATGTAAACAGCTCATATATACCTTTTTGCATAAAATTTTCTCAGAGATAAGAGTTATCTAATATTTGTAGCAGTATACAGGGAGTGTAATAAATTTAGAGATACATATTTATCTTGACTCAACTTTTTTTTTTTTAATGGCAAGACCTCCATTAAATTTTGTACTGCTACCAAATCTTGCCAACCAGCACCAACAGATATGTAAGCTAAGGTGTGAGAATGAATTCTTTGTTTGTTGGTAGTCACAGTCTGTGGTGGGGTAACTGGAATGGAGAGACCCTATTGAGAAACATTTTAATAAATAATCTTGAATTAGAGGCATTGCCATTGAATAGAGCAAGAAAATTCTTAATAAAGTTAGGGAAATTTTTGAATAAGCCAAACTCTGTGATGATGGGAAGAGGATGACAAAAGTGTCTATACATTATAGAATATATTGCCTAATTTGTACCAGCCTGGCCTGTAGTAAAACGTGCCCCCTGAGTTAGTTGCTGAGGCTTCAGAAGATACTTGGGGAGATACTTGGGGAGCAGATCAGTATTGTCCATGGCAAGATCAAAGAAACAACCTGGTTGAACAGGGGTCCTGATTACATCCTGTTTTCCGGGTTTACCTGCAGCACCATGTGAGAGATCAACCTTTCTGAAGTTGGCTGCAGTACTGAGATGATCCTCATTCCCTGACCTCCCTCTTAGCCACTGCATCAGGTCCATAGCGGGATGGTGGCTCAGAGGCAGCTGCAGACCCACAGGCCTGCCCCTTTTCCCTCTCTGGGGTAGGTAGAACTTCTGCTGTGGAGGAAAAGTGTCAGCTCATATCTGAGGGACCAAGGGCTGGGGGACCTCAGGGCACCTCTTGAACCATCTGCAAGCAAGCATCCTTCCTCACATCAGAAATAAAATAAAATAATTGAGGCTCTTTCCTGTCTTTTGAGTTCAATCATGGTTTTTGTTTAACAATGAAATGTAAGAAAACTACTGGTGCTAGCTTTTGGGTTTTGTTGATTTTGTTGTAAGGTGGGTTTTTTTTTTTAAATACTTTAGCTGCCTCAGTAGAAATACTATTTACAGGTGTCTGTGCAATCCAAGGCCCCATGGAGGAACTGCAGGATTGCACTTGTGTAACTGAAGACAGACTTATGGCCCATTAAAAAGGAATAGAAAAATGAAATATATTCTCCTCTCTACTCATGCCAGCCCATTGTTACAGCAGTGTGACAGTAACAGTCAGGAGGGGCACTCTTGAATCACTTAATGCTGGTATATGACTACACTGTATGGTATTTCTTTTGTTGGGCATGCTATGTTTGAGTGCCATATTTTCCTTTTCAAATGCTTTTCTTTTTTTTTTTTTTTTTTCTTTTTTTTTTTTTTTGGTTATTTCCTCTAGGCTTTTATATGCATCCTCTCCCCCAAAAAGGAGGAAATAAAGAAAAATGCAAGCTGCAAACACTGCAAACACTAAATGTAAAATTTCCTTATGCAGGATCATAAGCATAGCTCTTTGTTTTGCTTATCTTTATATTAATTCCATGTCTGTATTGTCCTAAATTGTGATTTTCTTCACACAAACCCATTTGCTCAAAGAAACAAGTCTTTCAATGTACATATTGTCTTCTAGCTAGAGCTGTTAAATTTTGGGTTTGCCGTTTTGCTGATTTAGTGCCCTTAGGAAGTATGATACATATCCATTCATGCATCATCTGTAAAAACTTGTGGATGTACATCCTAGCCTTTCATTAATGTTAATGGTGCCCAACCCCTGAATGTACACTGTGTCTCAGCACTACATAAGTTAACTGAGTTCATGCCGTAAACATCTTGTTCTCATTTCCGTAGCACAGGCTGACTTCCTTGGTGGGCAGAAGTTGAGCATGGAAGTTGAGACCTGTTATCTGCCTGCACCTGAGAAGTTTTTTCGAGCTCTTAAGCTGAAAAGTTTTCAGCACATGCAGGCAGGTGTCTACTGTTCTGTGAAGCAAAATGCAATGTTGTTTTCTTCCATTTCAACTATCTCCTTGCGATCTTGTTAATTTAGCTGGTAGCAATTTTATTAGGTGTGTTATTTTATTTACAATGTTACAGTAATGAGATGAATGTTTAGCATCTTCAGCAGAGTGAGGCTAGTAGAGGGGCAGGGTTACATTTCAAACTGAAATAGTATATTTAAAGTATATGAGGAGTATATTTAAATTATATATGGAGAATGTGCTATGAAATATTTGGAGCTGATGAAATCTTGAGAAGTTTTGAGTCATATAATACATTTCGGCAGTTGAACATGAAGTTGTCTTGGGCTTTTTCTTTCCCTTAAAAAATCCTGTAACCTACCAAACTGTTACCAAACTTATAGAATATCCCCTGGGATTCAGCCAAAGATCAGGTAGTGAGGCAGTGCAGTGCAGATGTAACCAGCTGCACTATCCTCTGTTAGAGTGGGGAAGACTGATGTGACTGTGCCACTGAAAGCTTTTTTGGCACAGTGCTTGGTTGTGTAATTCAGAACTTCAGCACAGGCTTTCTTTAATAAAATACTAATTCTATGGGGGCAATATAACTTCCTCAGCTTGGTTAATATTGGCCTGACAAGAAATTGGAATACATTTTTCCTAATTCTCCTTCATTTTTGCAGAAATCACTTTTTGATTGAGGTCAGACTTAAGCTTTGGCAAGTCGCGCAGGGTCTCATTCAGCTCTGATTGCATGCGTATGATTGTCCAAAATGCACAGTAGGCAAAGGGTCAAGGATACAAAGGATGCCGTTGTTTTCCCCAATGGACCCAGCATGTTAAAAATATTTATCAATCTTTGGTCTGTGTCATATCTCCACTCTTGTTGCATCTTTTTAGTGCTACCCAAGGAATGCTGTTAAACTTGGATCCACTCATCCATTAAGTGCTGTGTGATAACTATTATTTTTGAAATGAAATGAGTAGCAAGATGACAGCGGCTCAGAAAAGTTAAATCTCTTCATAGCTGAGTATGTTTATGTTACAAGGTAACCACAGCACATATGAATATCTGAAATATATTTAATTGCTGCAAATAGAGATGTTCTTTAGACACGGGCTCTTGTAACTGAGAAGCAGTGTTGACAGTCCCAGCAGGTATTTTGGGACTGAAGCTGCTGTAGATGAGGGTAAGGAAAAAAATAAGGCTCTGTGTTAGTATGTAGATCCATGGCATTCACTTTGTTACATGAACATCAATGGTTGTGACCTACTAAGTATGTGATGAAGCCACAGATGAAACTGTAAAAGCCATCTAGGTGTGTTTGGCTTGGCTTGGCCTAGTCCCATGAGCTATCGAGAGGAGAAGGAGCTTCCATATGGGAAGAAGCAATTGAGATATTTCTCTGTCTGAGAAATTTAAAACTCATCAGCTACAGAAGCAAGCTGTACAAGTTGTTCATGCCAATATGCAATCCTCACCTTTTGCTACCTAGGGCTGAGCAAAGTACCCTTATTCAAACAAACGTAATTGTTACCAGATAAGTTTTATCTGTTTAAATGAGGTCTGTTAATTTTCTAAATGGCAACTGTTCTCTTTACACTATTTTTAGCTCTTCTTTTTATAAGGAAAGGATATAATATACTTAAGAGCAGTGCTCTGGAGAACACTGACAAACTCAATACAGTGCATAGCTGGTGGGGAAAAAAGCCCTGCTAGATGTCAGTGGAAAAAAAAATAAATTGCATCAGCCTTGCTTTCCTTTTGAGGGTCTTTTTTGGGCATTGTATCAAAAATGAAGGCAATTTTTTGATGAACCTAGATATGAATATTTCACAGTGAACAAAAATACTTTCAAAACATTTTTTTCAGGCTGTGTGTTCTCCTTACAGTTCCTGAAAATTGTGTTGTAAGAAGATGACTCCAAAGGGGAATCTAAATCACAGTTTTGCCGTAAAGGAAATAACTAGTTGTTTACTCTGTCACTGCTGCCATTTTTCTTTTTTATTTCTCTTTTCTTTTCCTTCTTTTAAAAAAGTATTTTAAATGGAACATAATAGATTTTTATTTTATATTAAATACTCAAGATGTGGACAACAGAAATAATTATTCCTTTCTCACTTAGAAGCACATTTTAATTCCATTATTCCTGTATGTAACATAGATGTGGTCACACTTTTGAATGTAATGCAGCTTCCCTGTTCCTTTATTCAAACTGAAGATTCCAGCAGCAACTCACTGGCAGTGTTATTCATGTGTTGCTGTACTGGTAGCCAAGACATTCTGTAATTTTAAGTGGAAATACAACCCTGCAGATTTTCTCCACCATTTCTTTCCATAAAATGACTTTTAGGCAAACTATACTAATGAAAACAATACACAGTGTCAGTGAATTAGTCTTGACATAGTTCATGGCACTCAAGTTAGTATGTAGTAAGGTAGCATGAGACCAATGGGAATACAGTACTGCAGTTAGTCAGTGTTGCTTTAATATGCAGACCTGTATCAAATAAAAAAATAGGTTCCAATCTTTTTTACTAATTTAAGCTAATTTTAAAGACAAAATAATATGATCTGCAACCCAAATTTTACTCCCATGCAGTTCTGTTTGTTAAAGCCCCATTTTGTCTTGCAGCTAGGAATCCTTGAGTGCCCTTAACCTTGACAGGTATTGACAGGAGTGAAGAACACTGGAGGTGTCTGCCTCTTTTAGACTGACATGAAGACTTTGAATACAGCTATAAAGCATAAACTGTCATAAAACTAAAGCCAAAGCCTTTAGCCGGCTGTTTTAAAGTCTCATAACCTCTGTGGATCAGGCTCTTGAGACTGGGAGGGTTTGTAATGCACACCAGCTAGAGGGTTACACACTCCAGTGCAATTCATCCAAGTATGTGGGACCACAGCAGCCTGAGGATGGGATTGGAACCAGTTTATGTGTCAACTGCCCTCTTAGTTAACATATCAGGTCAGAGATTCAAAGTGCACAGCAAAATTTTTTGGCCTTATTTGAGCCAAGGCTCTCAACTGAGTGCTTTAGCAACATCTGTCCAGGTTGGATCGACAAAAACCGAAGATTTGTAACATATGCTTACTAACATTTACCTGAGAGCCTTGCAGAAGTCCACATTTAGAAAAAAGATCATAAATGTCCATGTAACAAATTTTGAAGTGATTAATATTTTCAAATAAGGCAGTTTCTTAATAACATAAACCCTTCTTTTTTAACAGTTCAGATTCAGCAAAACAGTTATACTCACACTTAGCACTAATATAATGCTACTTGATGGACTAAGTGAATGGGCCTGAATAAGCCTTTTCATGGTAATGAAATTATTTCTTTTAATCAGAGTGTGATTATACTTTAACTGAGTGTGATTACAAAAATGTATTGTTAGACATCTTTCTCTTGTACCATCTGAGTCTTTCCATGCTGTAATTCCACCGGATAGTGACTACACTTTTGAATGCTGCAGGAAAAACGTGTCTAAAAAAATCACAAGTATCTGACACAAACATCTAAATCCATGCTCATATATGTTTGAGCCCTCTCTCTCTCTCTTTCTAAAAATTGTGAACAAGAGCCTTTAATACTGGAATTTATGAACTATGTGCTATGTTTCTAGTCGATAAACTGGAAAATTAAGGAAGCATGATGGTGTTTTTAACTAGTGTATGCAATAATGTAGTTTTCTTCCACAGAATTCCAACTTTTAAAATTTAATTTCTCAATCTACATATATGTAAATGGAAATTAGCAGGTGCTTTAGCTGTGATTCATTTTTACAGGCCTGCATTTTGAATGAAATCTGAATATTTTGTCCTTGAAGTACAGTCTGGTCTCCTGTATCGTGGACCCGTGGTCTTAATTGGGTTCCGTGAAGCCCTACTTCCACGTTGAATGGCAGCTTATTAATATGCAAATTTGCCCCACACCCTCAGACATGTCCCCAGTGCTGTTTCGGCACTGTGTTGCTGTGTATCAGTTGCTGCGGCGGCTGTGCCGGGAGGGTGGGGAAGAAGCGGAGCCACCACGGCTGGGACAGGGCGATCGGAGTGGTGGGGCAGCCGCGGTGGCTGTAAGAGTTGAATTGCATATTCATGACTGCCTAATTGAATATTCATGTGTGCCAGGTTGCACATGTGCAGTTGCGAAAAGGGGTCTTCTTCATCGCTAAAAAATCAGGCTGCTAAGATCTGAAGCTGCAATATGGGGGGTGCGAAGTGCAAGAGGGCCAACTGTAATTTGTTTATTTCCATTGACTGTTATTTTATGATTTATGAGATTAGTTCTGTTCAAACGGGATTTCGCACCTTCTTTTGGGAGAGTAAAAGACTCTACTTCAGAGGAATCTTAGTGATTCTAACCAAAGATCCATTGCTTAGAATGCATTGCTTTTATATTCTCTTAGGTCACCTGAAGCAATCCTGGAGTGAAGAGGGCAAATTCCTAAAAACACTGGCCATCAGATGGATTCTCTTGGGGCAGCATTTGTCTCAGCTGTATCAACTGTGTCACAGCCATGCCTTGGATTTGTGAAGACATTACCTAAAATAGGAGGACGGTGAAATGCTATGCACCTACTTACTCTGGAATACAGGCCAAGAAGCAGGAAGGCAGCCTCAGCTTTTCTGTGTATGACCAGTTTCTTGCACTCTGATGCTGTACTCATTCTGTTTTATACTATGGATATAATTTATCTGTAACAACAAGGTGAAATCAGAGCAAATATGTTTGTGGGCATTTTGTTGATTAGCTGCTTCTGAGGGTCCTCTCTTGTGCTCCCTTTCTAGCTGCTGTGGTGACAAGTTTGAGAAAAGTAGCTTTTCACCTGGAATTTCTCTTTGGTTGATATACCTTTCTTTGTGTTTCTTTATTATAGACCTGTTTTAGACCTGAATTTCAGTGCTGGGTACCTTTCTTGTCCTTCAAATGATGATGAAGCTATCCAACTGAAATCAGACTTATGGCATTATGCATAGTATATTAACCTTCCCTGAGGTTAATGAAGGATCACGGAATCACAGATTATGCTGATTTGGAAGGGACTGATAAGGATCATCAAGTCCAACCCTTAGCCCTGCACAAGGCCATCCCCAAGAGTAACACCATATGCCCAAGAGTATCATCCAAATGCTTCTTGAACTCTGTCAGGCTTGGCGCTATGACCCTGGAAAGCCTGTTCTAGTGCCCAACCATCCTCTGGGTGAAGAACCTTTTCCTAATATCCAACTTAATTCTCCCTTGACACAACTTCAGGACATTCCCTCTGGTCCTGTCATTGGTCAACCCAGAGAAAAGAACAGTGCCTGCCTCTCTTCTTCCCCTCATAAGAAATTTGTATTCAATTACTTTCCATGTTGGAACTCTTTTTCTCTGTGTTCATTTCTTCCTTTCTGGGTTATATTTGAGTGTAGCCTCATTGAAACACTGTCACAATTCTGGTAGCTCTAGATTACTCCGTCTCCAACTAGATGCAACCTTCTTTTATTTCAAGCTTGACATATAATGTAAACGCAGTCTGTACCTACATCATGATGCAAGTCTTGAACAACCAATCTGGTCACATGTGGCTAACACCCTTAAAGGCCAACAAAAACACTTGGAGAGAGCAGAAGAAATAGAAGAACCCTGAACTTCTGCTCTCTATGTTGTCTAACTTGAAAAAGAGTTCAATAACTGTCCTAAGGGACAATGGCATTGTCAGATGCAACGAGTTAGTTTTATTGAATTAACTGCTACTGTTCATTCATTCAAAGTCAAAAAAGTCTATTTCATGGATAATTAGAGAATCACCAGTAGTTGTTGGCACTACAAATATTTCAGGTTCTTACAGAATATAACTTGACTTCCTTATAATATTAGTATTTTCTAACAATCAACATAGACAATGAAGACTTCTAAGTCTGATAAGTTGAACCTGCTTAAGTCACTTCCACAAGATCCAAGGACAGAGACAGTGAGCTAAGGATTTCAATTTTCAGGAGAGAATAGTAAGGACTCTGTTTATTTTTCCCAGAATTAATTTATTCTCTATGCAAACCGACAGCAAAACAGCTTCTTCTCCAGGCTAGAATACATTTGGGCTATGCTATCACTCTGTTGCCATTTTCTGGTTCCTTTCTTTTGGTTTTTGTTTGTTGGTTGGTTGTTTTTTGTTTTTCCCCCCAGTCCCTCCTTTTAATTTTTTTGAGGGGATGTCTGTCTCCCAAAAGAGGCATTCTGCACAGCATGAATTGCTGCTTTTTGGGTGAAATAAAAAAGTTTGTTTCTGTCCATGCCAGATATTGCATATTTTTAGTGCACAGTATACATATTTGCCTGTGTGCATGTATACATGTCAGAGTGTATGCAGACACACATTTACACGCACACTTGCCCACACAAGTGTACTCTGTAACCTGAGTATCCTTATTTGAGGTTCAGTCCTGCTTACTGCGGAGATTATTTTTGTTCTACTTTCCTGGCAAAGAAATGGGTCTGCAATGACTGAAGCAGAGTTTAAACTGGAAGAAATGTACATGAAGAAATGACCATTTCTGTCAGAATATACAGGAAATATGTCACCTATAGTCATCTAGGAATCAGGCAGCTGCCGTACCTATATAAAGACTAATCCTTACCTCTGTGGAGATCCTCTGACCTTTCTATAGTAATGCTAAAAATAATTCCTCAGGATTTTTTCAAACTATGTGTTAGAGAAACCTCAGGCTTTATTTAAAGTATGAATTTGAAAACTCAGAGCAGTAAGTGTAGTGTGACAGAAAAATTATATCCCAAATATAAAGGTATCCAGACTTCTCCAGCGGGCAGCAGACCACCTATGTGGTGGACTTGAGATTCCTACAGAGCCACTAGTTGAATTTTACTGTGTATGTGCCAAGGAAAAAACACTGAAAGTATATTTTTTCTAACTGCACATTAGGGTCTTCTGACCACTGCCCATAGTGGAGGTATGATGCCTAGCAAGCAACATTAATTGCATATCCTAGCGATGCTCAGGAAAACGCTGTTGAGCAGCCATTTACCACCAGGAATGCTTCACTGAATGGTTATGAAATCATGCACAATGTGACAGTAAAATATATTCTCCCAGTACTTGTAATGTACTTCAGCCGGATCTCTAAAATGGCAAATGATGTTTTTTCTACTTTTTTGTTTGTGTTTTTCTATTTGTGATCCAACTGCCTTATTGGCAAATGCAAAAGGTATCTGAAAAGGCAAACCACAACAGTAGGCTGTGATCTCCAAGTACCTAGCACACTTGTGGAATTTGAGACACGTGTTTTGAGCTTTGGCATTAACAGAAATGAAAGCAGAACTTTTACGTATGTCAAACATTTCCCCAGACTCCAAAGGATGTGTTATGAGTGTATGCCAACTCACCCAAGGGCAAAAGGTTCCAGAGGTCTTTGGAACTTGCCTAGTTTTGATAAAAAGCTGTGTGTATCCCTTTCACTGTGCAGTGTGTGGATGTTACTACAGTAATACCTTGACCATCATGACATAATTCGTGAGGATGAAACATCTGTAATATTCTGTAATGATATTAATCTACAAAATAAAGATAATTTTAGACAATTTTATGCATATGTCTGAAATACAGACTATATGGAAAAGCCAATAAACTTGGCTGATATTATTATAAAGAAAAATGTATGCTGGATTTCATCTTATTTGGTATTTACAAATTATGTACCTTCAAATTATTGTAGTTATAAAGATATTAATTGATCCAATTAAATAGAAACCAACTTGGAAACTAAATATTTTCCTTCAATGAAAATTAATATTTTTTAAGTTCAAAGCCAGTTTGAACCACACAATCTGTTTCCTCAAGTCTTTCACTTGGCTTTCCTGACCCTAGGTATCCAATTTTCCACTGCCTTCTAGTAATGCACTGAATTCCCTCTCCTTTGTGTGATATCTTCAGTTTCCTACTCCCTGAAAACTTCTGCATTTTTTCCCATATGACTGGAAACTTTCTGCAGTTCTCTTTTCATTGCTCTCTTCAATGACACCCTTCCCTCTGGAGAACATATAGCTCAAAGACCCATCAGGATCTACTGAATGCAGGCTTTTCCCTTATCCCCATTTACAGCTAACGGGCTCTTTGCATTCGCTGATCAACCACGTTCTACAATGCCCTGTTGTGCTGGTTTTGGCTGGGGGAGAGTTAATTTTCTTCACAGTGGCTGGTATGGGGCCATGTTTTGGATTTATGCTGAACACAG
Organism: Pitta sordida; assembly: GCA_013390025.1. Classification (NCBI taxonomy): domain Eukaryota; kingdom Metazoa; phylum Chordata; class Aves; order Passeriformes; family Pittidae; genus Pitta; species Pitta sordida. The sequence goes on along the minus strand of WEKX01014065.1, from coordinate 37,286 downwards.
GGTTGATAATATGTATAGAGAGAGTTTTGGTTTTGTTGAGCAGGGCTTACACAGAGCCAAGGCCTTTTTCACTTTTCACATTGCCATGCTGGAAAAAATTTGGGGGTGCATGGGGAATTGGGAGGAGATACAGCCAGGACAAGTGACCCAAACTGAAAAAAGGGATATTCCATACCATATGACATCATGCCCAGGATATAAAGCTGGGGGAAGAGGAGGGATGTTTGGAGCGATGATGTTTGTTTTCCCAAATAATTGTTACCTGTGATGAGGCCCTGCTCTCTGGAGATGGCTGAACACCAGCCTGCCCATGGGAAGCAGTGAATAAATTTCTTGTTTTGCTTTTCTTGCACGTGCAGCTTTTTCTTTCCCTATTAAACTGTCTTTATCTCAACCCATGACTTTTCCAGCTTTTATCTTTACAATTCTCTCTGTGAACATGATGGTGAGGGAATGAGTGAGCAGCTGCATGAGGCTTGGTTTCTGGCTAGGGTTAAACCATCACGGCTGGCTACATCAGTTAGGAAATCCTTGACAACCTAAGAAAGCAATTTTGAGAGAAAGATTGAGACAGGGGAATGGTGGGCAGAAAGAAGCAAGCCATGTTTTAAAACCCCACTAAAATTCACAGGTGAATGAAGTATATTGGGTTTGTGTGGAAAGGTTTTGTTAGCAGGAGAGCTACAGGGTTGGCTTCTGTAAGAAGTTTGTAACAGCTTTCCCCATGTTGAATAGAGGCAATGCCAGCTGGCTCCAAGATGGACCTGTTGATGATGAAGGACAAGCCCACCAGTGATGATTGTAGCACTTCTGGAATAAAGTATTTACGAAGGGGGAAAGATCCTGCACAACTGTGGCTGGAGAGAGGAATGAGAATATGTGAAAGGAACAACTCTGCAGACCTCCAGGTCGGTGAAGAAGGAGGAGGAAGAGGTACTTCAGGTGCCAGAGCAGAGATTCCCTTGTAGTCTGTGGTGAAGACCATGGTGAGGAAGGCTGTCTCGCTGCAGCACATGGCGTTCCACAGTGCAGCAAATATCCACCTGCAGCCCATGGAGAAACTCACACTGGAGAAGCAGCAGGCCCAAAGGAGGCTGAGACCTTGTGGGAAGTCCATGCTGGAACAGGCTCCTGGCAGAACCTGTGATCTGTGAAGAGTCCATGCTGGCAGGACTTGTGATTCCATGTATGGAATCCATGGAAGGAAGCCATGCTGGAATCCATTGAAGGAAGTCATGCTGGAGCAGGGGAAGAGTGTGAGGAGTCATCCCCCTGAGGAAGAAGAATCAGTAGAGACAACATGTGCTGAACTGACTGCAGCCCCCATTCCCTGTCCCCTTGCACTGCTGGTGGGAGGAGGAAGTAAAGTTAAGCCTGGGAATAAGGGTGGATTGTTGGAAGATGTTTTTAAGATTTGGTTTTATTCCTCATTTATTTCTCATTATGCTACTCTGATTTGATTGTAACAATTGCAACTAAGTTCCCAAGCTGAGTCTGTTTTGCCCATGATGTTAATTGCTGAGTGATCTCTCCCTGCCTTTATCTCATCCCACAAGACTTTCATTGTATTCTCTCTTCCCTGTCCGGCTGAGGAGGTGAGTCACAGAGTGACTTTGGTGGGCATCTGGTGGCCGACCCACCACAGTTCTTTTAGGTGCTCAATGTGAGGCATGAGGAATTTAAGATAAGGATAGTTACTGGGAGAAGTAGTGGGCAAGAGTAAAATTAGTTGATGAATATGATAGCACCACTTCTTGGCAGCTAGGAGTTCTGATATCTACAAAGTTAAATCTTTCTAGTATGAGGGATTCAACTCTGTGCTCTGCAATCATTTACGTTAGCATAGTGGAGATAAATAATGTTCCCAATTGGATGTGGCACAATATGAATGGAAGATACCCGTAACCACTGCAACACTCCTATCAGCATATATTTTTGTTTGACTAGCATCTAGTCACAGATTTTTAAAATTTACTGTACAGGATTTCAGATGATTCACTTTTCTTTTTGGGGGAAAATCTGTTATTAATAAAGTTAAATCAGGACAGAGTAAAGATGAAACTATCATTCTATGTACAATATACAGAGTCTCTCTGTATGTGCATATACATGCACCATAGTGATGAAACAGTTCTCAGAAATAAACTTTTACTGGTAACCCCTGGGTAATGTACCCCATGGACCACAGCTGAGGTTCTCACCAAAAAGCTTCTGCATTGGTCTAGGAGGTGATATAAAGCTGACTTTGTTTCCTGTGGTAACTATTTTCTAGGCCAGTTCCCCAATTTAAGTTAGAAGACCACGAGTAAACAGTGGTATAGTGTATTTGGCAGAGAGCTGGTGCTAGGGGTGAAATAGGAATACCTGTCTAATGTCCTCAACAGAGCTTTCTCTAGCCATCTTCCATTTCCACAACCCTGTGTACTGGGCTCCTCCAGCCTCTGGGGCTTGTAGTGCTGGCATGCCCTCCAAATCCACACATCCTTGTACACTGCGTTGTGTTTTGCTGCTGATTAGAGTTGCAGCCTGGACTGCATGGAAAATAACATTAGGATATTCACTGTTGAATATACAACTTCTAAGCTCTCCTTATGTGTCTTTTGAATCGAAATTACTCATAATCTTTAATGAATGTTTTCTAATACAACTCCTGTGAGATAGGGAAGCATGGACTAGACAGAGAGAGATCAGTTATCATTAGCTATCTAGAAGTTGGCTATCAAGCCTAAACTATCCATCTGGGCTCATTCTTTAGGCAGGACAAAGAAAGAAATATATGGAGTAACTGAAGACAGGGTGAATCACCACCACCTTGTTACATCTATAGGAAGCCTGGGTGTCTATTGTGGTACCTACTTTTTAGATAGTTAGAAAAAGAGGAATTCCTTTACAGTTTAAAAAGGTACCTTAGGAAGCATGTGAAATTAGTTTTGGCTTCCCAATTCAAAGGCTAGTCTTATCTCTCTATTGATATTCATATGAACCTTCTCAGGCCATTTTAAGAGCCGCCCTGTACTAGTGATGCAGCACTCAGATGCACAACTGCATTCTCTGGTATCAATATCTACTTTGGATTTTGTATGTAGAAATTATGTACACACACAAACACTGATGCACATAAACTTTGGGGGCAACAAAGGAAAAGGAATTTAACTCTTTGCAGTTTCCAAGAAGCGATGAATTGATAGAAAATATACTAAGGAGCAGAGAGCATTGAAAAAAACCCCACAACCTTCTCTGATGTGATTGGAGGGCATTTTGTTTGTCAGTAACTCATTCTGAATTGTTGATCTATTCAGGTATTGCTCTGGTGCCCTGTTCTCCCTAACATGCAGGATTAATATCCTCACTAACTCTTATGCATTTTGCAATATGCTCTTGCCCAATTTTTACTGCCCCCCTAAGGAAAGAAGAGCACTGTGTATTCTAGGAAAAAACATACTTTTAAAATATTCATATTCCCATGGTTGTATGTGTCTGTTGTGTAAGTTTTCCTTGGTGGCAGTGAACAAAGTGCTCTTCTGTGGAGCAGGCTCTCCTGTCTCCTCCAGCAGACTCAGTGTCTGTACAGGGAATTCCTGTTCCTGGCCCAAACCCACAGGCCCTCGGCACTGGAGGACAAGGTCGGCCATCTCACACTCTCTCTTTCTCCCAGCCTGATAGCTGATCTGCATGCTGGAGAAACGGGCTCTGAAAGAGAAAAAGAGGGGGGCTGAGGTGAAGAGAGAGCACGTGTATGTACTTCTAACTTGCCCTGGGAACTTTAGCAAGCATTTCCTCCCTAAAGAAATTTTGTTCAAATTTTGCTGAAGTCTTGATAATGTCTGATTTATCTGGCTGTTCATTTAGGTGAATTAATGGTATGTGGCTGTGTTATTTTACCAGCTCCGTGACAGGCATCATCCAAGCCTCATTTCACACCTTCCATCTTCCATCCTGGCCGTGAGGGCTTTTTTTCCCCCTCTAGTAGCAGTGACTGAGCAACAGCATCCCCTGCTAGGCAGAAATCTGCCTACAGAGAGCTTCCTCTGTTTAGACTTCAGTCAAAGGACCCACTAAGCATACTTCGTGGCTACTTATGGTCAGGGTGGTATGCATACTTTTTAAAAGTTGCATACTGTCAAGACAGGTAATTGTGTAACCTTAGCTGCACTTCCCCCCCTCCCTCCGCCCCGACTTTCCCTAAGGCTGGAGTGGCACCTTGCATTCCCGCTCCTGTGGAGAGCACGGCTACCTGCACTGCTCAACACTCAGCTGCATTCTAGCTCATGTTCTCCTGTCCTTCACTGAGGAGGATGGTATCAGCCCCTTCGGGCTCTCCCCTTTCATGCACAGTACAGGAAACTACAGGGCACTGTGTATGAGGCACCTTTTTTATCCTCTGCAGCTATGCTTTCCATTGAGAGAAAGGGTAATTATCCTATTTCTGCCTCAGTGTCAGGTACCACATGGTTTATGCATTTGTCTCTTCGAAAACATATTTTGCTTTGATGTTTGCTTTTCTAATGGGGTTAGTTTGCATAATACCTTCTGCTGCAAAAGAATGCTGAATCTACAGATGAGCTATCACTTCTCAAAATACAGATTGCTATCAGCTGGCTTGCCGAAGGCCTTGGCTGTGGCTCCGCATGCGTGTGTCTATGCGTGTGTGCAGTCGGGGGAGGGAGGGAGAAGGTTAATTTCCTGTCTTTGACCAGTTTTGACATAATGCCTGAGCTAAAAGAGCTGGATGCATCAGAACATTAACATTTACCTGCTTACCCAGAGCACCATAGCAGGCTCTCTACCTGCAAGGGTGTGGTAACTTGGGGAAGGAGTGAAGTGACAGGGAAAAGGGAAATGGGGATTTGTAATACTGGTTTCTACAGTGCTTCCATCTCTTTAGATGACTTTTACACCTGTGAATTTTCTCCAGGTCAGGGGATGCAAAGCAGAATAGCTGTAGGAAGTACATATTATGTGATATAAATATATATAGAGATATATATGTATATACACACACATACATCTGAGTATGTATGTGAGATTTGCAGTGTATTTCTTCCTTTTGTGAAATGATACATGATTACTCACTCATGCAGATGTCTCTTCAATGAAATCCCCTGTCTGCTGCCTACTGACCTGACCTTGTTGCTTTTCTCTGCCTGGCCCTGATGCTTGACTAACTCATAGCAGGCAATAAGGGTGTGGGGAGGGAAAGGATTCTTTCTTTCCTCCTCTCGACAAGGAACCCGAGGCAGAGACCATCTTTCCTCACAAAATGGTCTGGCATAGCAGGGAGCAGAGCTTGAAGAATTCACACTGGAAGCAAGCCTTGAGAGTCAAATTTGAATATTTTGGTCTCAGCATATTGCTTGCTAGATTACAGCTCTAGGTGCTTTTTATAAAATTCAAGGGTTGTCCTTTCTATAGCATTACACACTACTCTGTTTTCACGATTAATGCAAACCTCCCAAATATTCAGAGCCTTATTTCAGTATTCCTGCATTTCAGTGCCATCTGAATGTATCTGTTTCCACACATCTTTGGGTTAGAAATGGGCTCCAATTTTCAGAGAAGAAACTTTCTCACAAGAGTTCTGGAACTTCTTGACTTTAGTTAAACAATTGAAAATGCCATGAGAATCATAATTAAGAATAATTTGTGCTGACATAATGCCTTCCATTTGTAGATCTGAAAAAGCTTTATGAATATTAATAAATTAGTCCCCTTAGTACCCTGTGAGACAAGGATATTGTTGTCCCAGCTTTGCAGGGGGTGGGTAATGAGGGGACTGCTAGGAATCTAAGGGCCTGATCCAGCATTCACTGGAGCCTATGGGAAAATTCACAATGACTTTACTGGGAGCTGGATCAGTCTATTAGCGGCTTGCTCAAGGCCACACAGTGAGTGAGCGATAGCTTTGGGAACAGGACCCGGAGCCACAGGACTGCTTTGTTCCTTTCCAACCCTTGACTTTCTTCAGGTCTTTCATTACTTTTCTGTCTGGATGAGGTGCCTGAAGTTGAAAGCATAAGGCAACAATATAGAAGGTTCATTTATAGCGTTTCAAACTTCAGCAGAAAGCTTGGCTCTGGTCTGGTCTGAGGGAGGAATTTTAGCAAAACCCAATTTTTAAAGAGGTATCTAAGTGCACAGTTCCTACGTTTATGAGCAGCAGAGAACTAGAGACCTTTAAAAATCAAATAGCAACCTTACTCCGACGAGTTAAACTGTCCCTTGTGCAAGCTGCTGTGAGATTGATGCCTAGCTGAACCAAACCTTGTGAACTGATCAGCTCCCCAGAGACTGTTCCCACCCTGTGGAGACCTTTTCCCACCCAGCTACCCACATAAACTATATGCCCCAAAGTCACATCTGCTGCTCTCAGGAGCCACTTGCCTCATCTCAATACAGCAACCTAATGGCCCCCCCAAGGCCAGGATAGCCCAGGCACTCACAGAATCACAGAATTAACGAGGTTGGAAAAGACCATGGAGATCATGAAGTCCAACCTAGTACCCAACACCATTTTATAATCTAAATCAAGGTACTAAGTACCTCATCCAATCTCTTCTTAAACACATCCAGGGATGATGACTCAATCATCTCTGGGCAGCCCATTCCAATGGGAAATCACTCTCTGCAAAAAAGTTTTTCCTAACATCCAGTCTACACCTTCCCTGATGCATCTTAAGACTCTGTCCTCTTTTTCTGTCACTGGTAGCCTGAGAGGAGAGAGCGACTCCCACCTGGCTACAACCTACTTTCTGGTAGTTGTAGACAGCAATAAGGTCTCCCCTCAACCTCCTCTTCTCCTGGCTAAACAATCCCAACTCTCTAAGTCTCTCTTCATAGCGCTTATGCTCCAGCCCCTTCACCATCCTGGTTGTCCTTCTCTGGACACATTCAAGCATCTCAACATCCCTTTTAAATGGAGGAGCCCAGAACTGGACACAGTACTTGAGATATGGCCTAATCAGTGTTGAGTACAGGGGAAGAATAACTTCAGTAGTCCTACTAGTCACGCTATTCTTGATACAGGCCAGGGTGCCACTGGCCTTCCTGGCCACCCGGGCACACTGCTGTCTCATATTAAGTTTCCTATCAACCAGTACTCCCAAGTCCCTCTCTGCCTGGTCAATCTTCAGCCACTCAGTCCCCAACCTATATCTCTGCTTGGGGTTATTGTGGTCAAAGTGTAGAATTCGGAACTTAGACTTGTTAAACCTCATGTTATTGGATTCAGCCCATCTATCCAGCCTGTCAAGGTCTCTCTCCAGAGCCCTTCTACCCTCTAACAGATCAACACTTATTCCCAGTTTGGTGTCACCTGCAAACTTGCTAATGATGGACTCCATCCCCTCATCCAGACCATCAATAAAGATGTTGAACAGAACTGGTCCCAACACTGAGCCCTGAAGGACCCCACTAGTGACTGGCTGCCAACTAGATGCAGCACCATTCACCACCACTCTCTGAGCTCGATTATCCAGACAGTTCTTAATCCAGCACAGAGTAAACATGTCCAGGCTGCAAGCCACCAGTTTCACCAGGAGTTTACTGTGGGAGACGATATCAAAGGTCTAAAATCCATGTACACTATATCAACACTATATCAACAGCTTTTCCCTGATCATAAAATCAAAGTAGATTGGTCAGACAAGACCTTCCCTTCCTGAATCCATGTTGACTGGATCTGATCTCCTTATAATCCTGTAAGTGCAGCGTAATTTCCCCCATCCCAGACTCATGCCTGCCTGCCTTCCTTGTTTGCTTTCAGGATGGATTCTCCTACCACCTTTTTAATCTTTTTGCAGCTGGATTGCTTTTCACCTGCTCCCTGGCTTAACCCCTTCCTTGTCATTACAAACATCATTGCAGATTCATGTAGATACATGCAGATGAAATGCAGATGTATGAGAGCTGAAGTCAGCACTGAGCAATGCAATGCAACCTTAATAAGCCCCCCAGTGCCAGTGAGAACAGAAGCAATTACTGATTTGTGGTAAACAATTTGGTTTTTTAATAGTTGGGGACAGTTTTGAGATTCTGAGAGGGACTCTACAAGGCAGGGGAAGGACTGGTCCTCCTGGGGATGACACTCACACAGCAGGGCATCAGCCCTGACCTGCTCCAGTGCAGGCCCTGTCAGACACTGGCCTTCTGCTCTGCACTTTCTAAGACCTCAAGCATCTAGCACAAATCTGGGTAGGGTAGAGGGAATTCTATCCTGCCCTTAGCAATAACTTTTAAAGTTAGAGATTTTCCTACAACACTTTTCAGTTGAGACTGCAAAAGAGTTTTTGAGCCATTTCCATGTTGAAAGTTCATATAAATTTATTTTTTTAATGAATGAAATCAAAAGAGAATAGCTTAAGTTTTGATTTGAGACTATGGGCTAGAGGCAGAGGTAATGGAATAACCCTGGAGACTTCTTATAATTGAATTCAGTAACAGCCTGTGTAGTTGTTTTTTGAAGGATTGTAACAAAATCACACTACCCATAGGGCAAGTACTTACACAGACTCCACAGTAGTCCCTTTCTGAAGCACTTCATACAAGGGAAAGTTGTTTAAGAGTGAGCTATGTTGCTCAGCAACACTATGTATTTAATTTTTTTTCTCTTTTAACATTTCATAGCTCATGGGATTTTAGGCACTACAGCTAATTTATGTGAAGGCCCCACTGTAGTTTTCTGAAGTTTATTTAACTATATAAAAACATTTCCAAATAAATTATGTAATCTACAAGATATGTATGTTATTTTTGTGCTACTTTGCTGGTATTTCTACTAAACTACCATTGAAGCTGAACTGAGATATCATCTGTTCATTCAGTGATTGAAACTTTTATTTGTGTCATTTTGCTTCTCCTCATGATGCCCACTCAAGAGATAAGACGACCCCTTATAAAATTCATCTTATTATTTATCTTTGTATGTTTTATACAAATAGCAAACTGGTTGAAAAGTGCACAGCGGAAGGGGCTCTTTGTGGTCTAGAGAAACATTACCTACAAGTATTCAACCTGATTGTGAGGACAGAGTTTCCCTCCATTTAAATAAATAAGATAGATCAATTCCAAAACATTTCCCACTCTCAGATACCATGTATATGGAATTATAAGAGTTATATGGAAGTGTATGTGCCTGTATTCATTTTTCTTGAAAGTGACCATTAAGGAGTCCAATAAAGTCTGAGAAAGGTTTGTTTCTATATATCAGCAAGGCAAGTTTTTCTCTACCCAACTCCCCCTGCTCCTGGAAAGCTTCCACACCTTCTGGCCTCGTTACCCATGTTCCTAGTTTCCTCATTACTTGTTCTCATCTACTGCCGGGCAAATCCTGCAAAACAGTATTCATAAATCTGTTCAAAGACAGCCCACACTAACTGACATGCCTCTTTAATGCACTTTCTGTGAACAGGGGGACAAGCAAATATTTGTTCACATAAATACTGCTGAAAGAGAAACTTCCATGGGTAACCACTGATGTTTGTAATTACAGAAGGGTTGGGGCTTGAGGGGTAAAGGTGTGGAAGGGAAGATGGCTTGGTATGGTCACTTTGAAAGCACTTTGTGGGTTTGACAGTTAGCAAGTAAGTTATGTGGTAACTTATTGTTGTGTGATAGCTTCTGCTGATCATGCTGCTCAGTTAAATCCCCAAATCCTCCCTTTAGGAAAAAAATCACATCTCAGACAAAAGTATGAGGGCAATCTATGTGTGAAACTAAATAGCAATAAACTATCTGATACTTAATCGAGGATAACAAATGGCTACCTAGCAGCCCAGGTTTTTCCCATGATACACCACAAGTGGAGTTGGAGGCACAATGAGATAGTGTTTAACACAGAAAACACATCCACTTCTGTTCCTATCACTTAAAGGAGTCCCGGCATAGTGTCAGCTGTAAACTGGCAGGTACCTCAGGATCTTGTAGTCTTCATCAGGGTCTATGTCTGGTAATAAAATAAAGGCAACTGTGACAGTGGCAGAGAGGATAGTTTGGTTTAGGAGACTACAATGTGAGGAGAGCTTAAAATGTGCTGTTTTCCAGGGAGCTTAGGGTATAGTTAACATTTATACAAAAAGGGTGTTAGCTGCTTGAAAATGAGAAGTGTTATCCTTAGTAACTGTATATTTGCATTTCAAAGTGGTAATTATAGGTATGTGTACACACAATTAAATAGGCTGCACAGAGTGAAAATAAACAAATAATCAGTGCTATTAGGCAGGCCTTAATGAACATTTTTGTTACAACATAAATTAATGTGTTCTTTGAAAGAACAAAAAAATGGAATACTCCTGTTTAAGATTCTCAAAGGTTATAGAAAAAATAAATGAGCTAAAAAAATTAAAGCTGTGAAATCATTTGACATCAACATGTACTTTTAAGCATCCAGAAATTGGACCTGGCCAGCTACCCTGATGCAAGATTTTTCATTCCCGTTGGTAATACATTCAGCAAGTTCTTCTGAACTCTAGGCAATCAGACACATAGATGGCATACCTAAGGCTTGCTCCAGCAGGCTCCATTGACGTTTGCACTGTTGGAAGCCATTCTAACACAGCTTTTTATGAATATGTAACATGCAAACTGGATGTTGCCCAAGAGCTGCTCCAGTTTTAAATAACTCTGCTCCTGTTTGACTATGAACTATTTATCTGTAGGTGAGCTAATCAGATCCAGGAAATGTTAGCCATTTTGACTTTGGGGTTTGGTGACAGGAATTGTATGCAAGCTGCTTTCTTGCTAACATTCCTCACATTTCTGACACACAGAAGGGTGGATACCTGTTGTGTAACAGCGTTTTAACCTCAGTATTTAACTGGTCAAGTGACAAAACACTGAAAGAAAACTAATGTGTTCAAACGACATTGGCCAATACTTATCTCACATGCCAAATAACCACTCTATTTACTGTGGTCAGTCCTGAAAAAAATCTCTTCTTGGAAAAAAAGTGCTTTGTAAAATCCTGTCTTCACTGTGTGATACTGCCTGAGGACAGCAGCAACAGCAAAGTGACCTGCACTGGCCACATGCCTTAAAGGATTGTCTCAAGAAAATTAGTGTAGCTGAGTGTCTTTATCCATTCAGCCTGAAAAAAGTCTTCTGTGCAGAATGTGCCCTCTCAGTTAGCTCTGTCTTGATTTTAAGTTAACTAGACAATTTCTTTCATAAAATAATTTTTCAATGCAATTCTCTGTGTCCTTATTTCTCTTCTAATATCCCCCTAACTTGGACTGGAGTTTGATGTTGAGTTCAAATATGTTCGAAACTTGTTTGTTAAACCTCATCATCCTCTTGCATTCTCAGCATGCTATTGTACTGCCTAATCCTTGGTGGTAATCTGCCTTTTCAGATCAGTGCTTTCCTGGTATTATCAGAGAGATCAAAAAGAGTTTTCAGCTGGCTGAAGGCATCACTTAACACACAGGGATATCTGGACCTGCATGTACCTATGTGTCTGCAGTTTTAAAAATAAGAAAATTTTTTTGAAATAAACCAGTAAAGATTAATCAGAATTGTATCTGAGTTCTTAGCAAATGCAAAGCAAAATAGAAGATGTAGAAAATAATAACTCTGTATCACTTTCTAGACAACATGTATTTCAGTCTACCAATTAGTATTTCCATTTCCAATCCCAGGTCCCTATTGAATCTCAGTTCACTAGCCAGATTAATGAGAAAGAGATGATTTTTCTGTTACTTTATTAACAAAAAAGAAGACGATGATGGAAATATTTTCAGTCCTGTTCAAAATGCTACTTGCTTCCATGGCCCTTGAACATTTTGCGTTTTCCTTTTTGAAAAAAACCCCAATTAAACACAAAACAGGTTTTACAAAACTTGCCATTTTTTCCTCTGTTAAAAGCCAGTTTCTGGGGAAAAACAAATATTCCAGAACTTCTTTGACAGATGCTACCTGTTGTGAAGAAGATTATTCTATGTCTTGCTATTCTTATAATTTCTATTTTTAACACAGCCCTGAGTAGATAAACTATTAAAGACTGAGCCTAACTGCTCACTAGGATAGAAGTCAAGTGGTTTAACCATCTATTGGAGCTTAGAAATGTTGCACAGGTTTTGTGCAGATGCTCTGATTTTACATACTATTATGTAAAATGGCATCAGCCCCATTACTAGATAAAGGCTGAAGCTCCACTGTGCAGGGAATGAATAACAGTTCATGTGTGTGTGAGGACATAATTGACTTGTATCTTATGGACTGCAAGTAACTTCTGAGGATTTCAGCTCCAGACTTAGTGGCAGTGAGGCAAGCTCTTGGCTACTCATGCTGTCAGAGGAGGCACAGCAGTGGGTGCATCTCACATTAGCGATCCTTGCTGGCATCCCTGATGTCCATTAGCATATTTGACCTGATTTGTGCAACAGTGAGCAGGAAAATACCTGTGAAAGCACTGCCAGGCCACCCCTGCTACTGTACCAAGAACTACCCTTCCCTTTGGCGTTCTGAGTGAGCTGTCATCTCTCCTTTGCACTCATAGGCTGTGTAATGGGCTTGGATGGCTGCTCATACATTGAGAAGTGTTGTCATGACTAACATAGGAGGAGAGCCTTGCCTTAAAGATTTGGTACTCCAAAATTCCTAGTAAAGCGGTGCTGTATAAAAATGGTGTGTAATGGGAGATAAAAACAGTTCACTAAATCTTCCCAGACTGAAATAAGTTTGGCACCATCAACTTTTTCTATGACCCAAGCTCCTGCAATTAATAGCCAGAATAGAAGTTCAGCCTGGCATAACAGAAACAAGAGGCTTAGAAAATCTAGATAAGGAAGGGGGAGGAAAATGTAGCTCAGATGTAATGTTAGTGCCAGATTATTACTAAGACCATCATACTGCCTTCTATCCATGATGGCTGCTCTGGAAGGACCAAGTGAACAAAAGCCAACAAACCCAACACAGAATAGGGGGACAAATGCAAGATGTGGCCTGTTCATAAGTGAAGTCCTCTTGTCTTTGGGGATCTGACAGGATGATATATTTTGCAGTCAGCACTTGCTGCTCCTCGTGGTGTGGTACAACCTGTTTGTGAGTTACATGTATATTCTTGTACAAAGTCTGTGAACGTGCATTGAACTCCTCTGCCTTTTTATCTCCTGTGCAGTGTACTTGCAATGTTGCTCTCATTTTCTAATCAATTGCACTTGTTGCTTGGGGGCCTTTACCTTCTTGTTGCTACACTATACTGGCTGACACGTCTATTTCTAGACACTCAGCATTATTGTACTTGGTGGAAGACACATTTCAGAAGTCTTTCCCTCCCCTTCCCCTCTCAAAAGCTGTTGTGTTGGTTGAGTATGAAGCTTTCTAGCATTCCTTCTTACTGCATTAATGATCAATTGCTACAATGCTACTACAGTGAATCCCCGCTCTATTGCGACCTCTGCATTACGACCCCGCGCATTTGCGAGGTGAACTTATCGCAGTTTTGATTCCACCGTTTACGAATTTATGTGGCTCACACATGCGCAGTGCCTCTGCTCCACTGAGGGACGGTGCCAGAGCTCCCTGTGGGGCAGTGCTGGCCCGGCCCCACGGAGAGGGCCATGAGTCACACTGTCCCCTGTTACTCTAAGCGCAGCTGGGGAACTGAACCCCCCCGGGCGCATGTTACTGTTTCCATGGCTACAGATGGGGAAGGGAAGTGCCCCAGGAAAGTGGGGCTGGCTGCAGCGGCCAGCAGGACATGCTCACTCCGCTGCCGCAGCTGAACCCCCCTGTGCCGCGTGGCGGTGCCGGCAGGGCGTGGGACTGGCGGGGCGTGGGGCGGGCGGCACGGGGCAGGTGGCACGGGGTGGGTGGAGGACGGTGTGCAGTGGGCATGAGCACCAGGGCTGGGGAGGGAGCGGGAGCAGCGGCGTGGGGTTTGGTCACAGCAGCCCCGCGGATTCTCGGGGTTGGGGGGGGTGTTTCCCAAGTCAGAGGGGGCTCAGAAACGGTTCCCTTTGCTCCCCCATGCTCAGAGAGCTTGAAGGAAGAAGCAGAAAAGTTCCTGCAGCTCTCCAGAGTTCCAGGGGGTAGGGCAATGGGCGTGGCCTGCATGCATATTAACGACCTGCACTTCTTTGCGAGTTTAGTGTTTTGCGAGGGCTGTGGCCCGTCCCATTCCTCATGAAGGAGGGGGTTTAACTGTATATATATATATATCTACACATCTACATATTCCTGAATTTCTTATATACTTTTAAATTGCCTTCTAATGGCTATAGTTTGGATTGAAATACTACTCCGTTTTCTAATTTTTTTCAGTGTCTCCTTTTGATGTAATATGTTAAAGTTAAAAACAGGACTAACCAAGAACAAATCCTCGTATAATGGTGATACAACACAACAATAGGGGAATAAAAGAATTGGTCACTACTGTTGAGATTGTTAGAATGAGGGAGAGGATTCCTTATCTGAAGAAGCTAATTATGAGATGCAAAATAAAGGAGCTGTAGCAAAAAGTTGCCCATGACCCTGCAGAAAGAAGCATGGTGGCATGACCTAGATATTAGATATTAGGGTAGTGTGTTATAGGTAGGATGGTATGTTGGTAGCAGGATGGCAACAGGTTAGGTAACAGGTTTGGCTGGGTTAGGTAATCGGTGATAAGGTTGGACTTGATGACCTCTGTGGTCGTTTCCAACCTTACTGATTCTGTGATTCTGTGTTAAGGGTCCATTTCTTCTTTCTCAGAGCTAGCTTGATATATTTTTCCATGTGTGGAGTTAAACATCACTGTTCTGAACAAAGACATGAAAGTGCAAGTTAAGGAAGTTGTTTCTTTAAAGTATTGTACTTGCTCTGTTAAGTGAATTTTTCTATGTTAATAATTTTTTTTGTAGCAAGAGGTTTACATCCTAATTACAGGATACAGCTACCAAAATATTTCTTCAGTACCTCTGAGATGAGTAAAACTATCATTTGTTTTGACAACTGGCTGGTTCTAGGCTTTATTCTGAGTCCTTTAACAGACATGTCCATCCATAGTTCTAAGACCCATACAAAGGAATGGACAAGGAACATTTATTTCTGTAGTTTATAGAATAAAAGGAGACAGTAGTACAGATTAACAGGAAGAAAACGTGCCCAAACAATGTCCTTTCATGTGGAAGTTGGGCATAATTTGGATGAACAGCAGATACTCCTCTAAGTTGGTACTACTTCCAAAATAGTTACCCATGGGAAAGTTGGACTGAATTCCCCTTGCATCTCTTATTTTCCTATTTTGCATATACAGGAATCCCTTGAATTTTGTCAGTGGTCGGTTCCAGAAAGATGCTGCAATAAGCGAAATCTGCAAAGTAGCAGTTAGGAGGGTAAATGCAATAAATACAGTAAATACAGTAAGGCCGGTAAAGCTGAGGGAAAAAATCCTATGATGATGTATTGAAGCTGTGAATGGTGAGCTGCGAAGCATTGAGGGATTACTGTACTGTAAAGGTAAACCAAAAATTGTACTGAATGCAACCATGCAGCAAATAGCAAAGAGTTTTGCTCAAAAGTCTTCTACAACCAAGCTAATCTCTTCCCTGAACTATCTTGCATCTATCCTTTAGATCTTACAACTCTGAAGTAAAACTAGAGGGCTGGGGGTTCTATTATCCCTTAAAAATGTTTGCAACACATCTGTTTTTCCATTCTGTAGCATGAACATGAAACATCCATGAACATGAAACCCAGTCCTTAAAATTTTTATTTGCTACAGAGTCCTCCTCCAGAATATTTAAGAGTTACTAGAAAAGACACTGATGTAGGGAGTCTCAGCTTCAAGCCTCTATTTCAATGAAAACGAATTTTGTGCAAAGAACAAATTAGCTATTAGCAGTTCAGAGAGTGGTCCTGTGACACAGTTCATCTAATGGACATAGCACTTGCCTGAGATGTAAGAAACCAGTTCAAGACCCTATTCTGAAGCAGCTAGAACTGAAATATGAACTTAAGTTTTCCCACACTCTGGTAGGTGACGTAACCAAAATGGCAGTCTGAGACAGAATTTCCAAAGTTGTTCCTAGCTATTTGTTTGTCTCTTGCCCCACTCTACCAATTCCACCCTTATATTTTGCCAAAAATTTATCATCTTCTTGAGAGCTTTTTCTAAAACAAGTTTAGTGAAAACTCACACAAGTAGTTTTGGTTTGAAGGAAACTGTGTTTTTTAAAAGAAAAAACCCAACAACAAGAAAACAGAACACCAAATCTCCAAACATTGAATTGAAAGACTTCCAACACTCTCTGCTTTGGCATTCTGTAACTATACTATTCAGAGTCAACACGAAATTGGAAATGTAGTCTGTGCAACTACTGTACCTGCATGACTTACACTTAACTAAGTAATGCACTGTATGCCTGCAGATACACTAAGACTCACTAAACTACTACAAATTCTATTGTATAATGAAGCAGAATTCTGTCCTCATTCACTTCTGCAGCCGTGCACTAAATACGTGGCATATTTGCTTTTTATTTTAGAAAGCTGAGGGAGAAAGAAAAGCTGATAAAATGACCAGAAAGTTTTCGAAGATTGATGTATAGTCATACCTCACTCAGTTGTGCTCCTGCTTTTGCTTTTGCAGATCCTCGTGGGGTTTTTTCAGCGAAAACTTCTCAATTCTTATGACGTTTCCCAGTCTGTGCATATCCAGTGCCTCAGCTTCGCTGACATGAGGCATTGGCATTCCCTCGTGGGGTGGGATGGCCAAGGCTTGTGAGGCAGGGAGATGGCACCATTTGCTGGCTTGCGGACTGCCCAGAATTCGCTGCCTTATGAGTGTTGTGCAGGTTACATGCTGAGAAAGGTTTATAACACTGTCAATGGCTTATTACAGCTGCACACCCTGGGCCCATGCTGGGACCGCATCAGCCAATGATGCTGCTCCCCCCATGTGGCTTGTGGTGCCTCTCCCACCCCCTCCAGGGCTTGCAGGGCCACCCCTGCCCCCTCTGTTGGCTGCAGAGCTGCTCCCACCCCCTCCACCAGCTGCGGGGTTGCCCCTGTGCCCTCTGCCAGCCGTGGGGCCACATCTGCCCCCTCCAGCGGTCCCAGGGACCCTCTCACCCCCTCCACTGATCGTGGGGACCCCCTCTGCCCCTTGCAGGGCCAGGCTAGGGTTAGAGTAAAAGGGGTGGGGGGTCCCTGGGACCAGCAGAGGGGGTGGAGGCTGCCCCGTGGCCAGTGGAGGGGGCGGAGAAAGCCCTGCAAACCCCAGAGGGCACTGGGAGAGCCCTGTGAGTGGCATGGGGGCTCTGTGAGCCCCAGAGGGTGTCGGCACCATGATTCCCGTGGCAGCAGTGGGTGGTAGGGAACATCGCAGATTCCCCAGGGGCTCTCTGGGTGGAGAGGGAGCAGAAGACATTCCCTTTGCTCTCCTGACCCATCTGAGGGCATGGGGCAGTGCCAGGAATGCCCTCCAGTATTCTGTGGCTGAGGGGGGGGTGGGGTGATGGGAGTGGCTTATTTGCATATTCCTGACTTACCTGTCCTCTCAAAACAGGGGATTCACAGCAGGCTGGGAGACCCTAACCCCCATGAACTTCCAGGTATTACTGTACTATCAAGCAGATTACATAGATATGAAAACCAAATCAGCAATGTATTTTCAAGCTATTTCAATATTCTCACTGTGCTCCTAGAATGAGACATTTCAACATTTATGGAAATGGTGGCCTTTGAGGCATGACATTTTCTAGGAAATACTGATGACTTTCTAAACTAAAACTCAGATAAGCTGTGGAAAATGAATTGAACCAAATGAGCTCTGATGTCTTTTAATGACAAATGATTGCTATTAAATTATACGTTTGATATTATTAAGGCATGTTAACTGACAGTCATGAAACGGGCCATTTCCCACCTTTTTGTGGTGTCATGGAAGAGAAGCTTACTTCCTTGAAAAGCTGAAGAAAAAGTCAGATGAATGCACATGAGAAGGAGGTCCTGAAAGCATTAATATTTTGAGAGACAGGCAAAATTCTGTGTAATATTCCTGCAGCTTTGCAGACTGGGTTTGGCCAATCACCACCCCTGGAAAAGCTGTTCAATTTAAATCTCAAGTCATACTTTCCCTGCCTGTGTATTGTTATTGCTAGCAGCCCTGAGAATCAGAAGTCAGTTATGGGATTTCTGGTAGGCTTAGAGGAGAGGGGAAGAAAAGGTATCCCATCATTCACCATTCATCGCTGCCAGATGTGTGCTGCTCCCAGTTACATGTGATTTTAGTGCATGACTCATGAGGTGCTGTTTCGTTCTGTACTTAGTGCAAGGTTTCCTGAGCCTGCCAGCTTTCCCTGTGACCAAGGTACAAGTGTGATTCCCACCTAAATTTTTCCCTAATTAGCAATTTTAATGGAGTGTTGGTGGTTCCACCCATTTGTGAATGTCAGAGCAAATATCTTGACCCTCAGTCAACATTTATACTAAATATAGCAAATTTCACTTTACTCTGTTCCTGTAGGAGAGATTCAGCTTTGCATCCAGTCTACACAAGAAAAATAAATGAAACAAGTTAATAGAATCTGGCAGTACTACTAAGCTCATCATATGCCTCCAGTAATGGTGATAACATGAGAAGACAGAATGAATATTGTTGTGTTAAAAAAGAAGTGTTCGCATAAAATAGGAAAAACCCACATAAATTTGTTTTTCAACTATTCCAGCTAATTTCAAGCTCAGAGATCAAAAAAGAAGTAAAACATGGGTGTAAAAATCAAGGCCCTAAATATATATTTATTAAAGATGAGTGACTAGTGTTCAGGAACACATATCAAGCTCTGAATATATCAATCTGTGTCTATATAGGTGCAAAAAACCTGCATCTAATTCTGTTTCCTTTCATTGATTACTCCCCAGAGTACATTTCAAAATGTAATGAAAATCTAAACAACTGAAATTTTTAGACTGAGAAATAGAGGATTGATTTTAAGTGATGCATGACAATATGTGCGGTTGAAATGTTTTATACATGAGCTTTTTGCTATACACCAGATTTCTTCACTTGACTACGTCTGAGCTGTGTAATTATTATTTCTTCCTTCCTGACATATATAGCATATTGTATGAGTCCTTAGCTAGGAGGCCTTGCAGCTAATAATTGAAAATTATTCTAGATAAATTTTTTTACTGAGCAGGTTTTTTTCTGACTGGTCATCTGAAAGCTGAAGTCTTTCTGAAAACTTCAGATGTAAAAATCTTGTTTAATCAAGAGCTCTAGTTCCTGAAAAATTTTCAACTAGCTTCAGCTAATTTCTATTTCTGTGCTGGAAAATTTCCTCATAAGAATGAAGGGAGTGTACATAAAGCAGCAGGCTCCACCTGTTGCATTTGTCATTAGATAAAAGGGTCTCATAATAGGTTAAATTAACTTTAAAGTTTGCTTGCCAGTTGGATGGTATAATAAAGCATATCCCTAAACCAAGAGACAGCCAGCAGGGGTTACCAGCTGTTTGTATTTGGTGATCCTGTCATTACAGAACAATTTCTGTGTCTGTAGCTGGACACTCTAGTGCCAAACTAAAGAGTAATAGAAGAGCATTGTAGACTGCTTAACCTTTTCTTTGTGGCAAGTGGATTATCTGCTCACTGGTGTTACACGGCTAATGGGTACTGGACATCATCATGGCTAGATGTCTAAAACTGACCCCCCAACCAAATTTTTTGCCTGTGTGAGCAAAACTGGCCCTTGCCAAAAAGTGAGTCGGAGAGGCAGATGGCCAGTCTGGATGAGCAAAGAGCTCCTGAAGGAGCTGGGGGAGAAAAAGAGGATGTACAACCTTTGGAAAAAAGGGGAGGTGAGTCAGAATCTGTTTAAGGAAGCTGTTAAGCGGTGCAGGAGGAAAACCAGAGAGGCGAAAGCCCAGACGGAGCTCAACCTAGCTGTCTCTGTCAAGGACAATACGAAAAGTTTCTATAAGTACATTACCAGTAAAAAGAAAGGCAGTAACAGCCTCCACTCCCTATTGGATGCAGAGGGCAGCATAGTAACCAAAGACGAGGAGAAAGCAGAAATAGTCAATGCACATTTTGCCTCTGTTTTTAATAGCAAAACAAACTGCCCGCAAGACAACTGGACCAACAGTGGCATGGAAGGAGCTGGGGTGCAGTATAACCCCCTTGTAATCCAAGAGGAGGTAGTCAGAGACTTGCTGAGTGG
>WEKX01014065.1:0-16810 GCA_013390025.1 Pitta sordida | reverse complement strand
CTACCTGCGGGGAGGTTGCAGCCAGATGGGTGTAGACCTCTTCTTCCAGGCTGACGACACCAGAACGAGAGGGCACAGCCTCAAGCTACGCCAGGGGAGGTTCAATCTTAATGTTAGGAAGCGGTTTTTCACAGAGAGAGTAATTGCATATTGGAATGGGCTGCCCAGGGAGGTGGTGGAGTCGCCATCCCTGGAGGTGTTTAAGAGAAGACTGGACGAGGAGCTTAGTGACATGGTCTAGCTGGGGGGTGTAGGGCTGGATGACCCTGGACCCCTTCCGGCTCGGAGTGGCCTGCTAGACTGTGAGGGATCTAGGTTGGTGTTATGCTCTGGGATGTGCTCTCGGTCTCTGTACGGGTGTTAGGTGGTGAGTTGGACTAGATGATCCTCGTGGGTCCCTTCCAACTCATAATATTCTGTGATTCTGTGTGATTCTGTAATCTTACTATGCACAGGGTTCTGTGCATAGAACTATGTGATCAAAATGGGAGACAGATAGAAAGGAAAGAGGGAAAGAAATAAAATTTGGATGAATCATATATGTAATTGAGTAACTCCGTATGTAAGCTGCTTTATGATTTTTATTGGCCTTTTTAGTGCCTTAGTGAGCTATATATGTTGCCAGATATCATGTCATCTGGTACTTTTGTGGTATCCCCACAAACTGGGAAACAAAGTCTCATGAAAGAGTCAATGTTATAGTTTGTTAGTGCTATAAAACACCGCAATTCTGCAAAACTATGAGGAAAACATAAAATCATAAGCTCTTCTGTCTTTCATGGTTGTTGTCTTCTTTGAAAGGGCACAATTCTTAGAGGCTTTTGGTGTAAGCTTTCATGAGACATTTACAAGAGCCCTCATATCAGTTCCCTCTGCCAAAGTTTATAGTAGGACTTTGCTAAGCAAGAATATTACTTCAGCCTCCTAACGATTTTTCAAAGATACTAAAATTTTACAAAGTCCTTATCGCCCAGAAAAATCCTTGTGAGATGTCTACTGCTTGTGCAATAGACAGTTCATCCTGAACTTAACTGAGTGAGAAGACCTACTTGGAGTTAGAAGGGCAGTTAAAGGGACATTTTTCCTTTTTTTTTGTAGAGCAAAAAAGAAGGAGCCTCTTCTTTACCTGAAAGTGTCTCTTTAAGGCTCTTTAAGAACACTTAAGGGTTTATTATTGTTGCTGTTACAGGAGATTGTGGTTCTGTCACCCAATATGCATCCTAACATGTTAATGAGTATTGAAAAGGTATACTTTTGAGAGAAACTGGAATTTATACAGATAAACCATATGCAAAATGGAGAAGCAAAGGAAGTATATATTTCCCAACCAGGGACCTGATGTAGAAAGAGACTGAATAAATTTCTTGATGTGATTATGAGAAGCGTCAAAAATAGTATTGCCAGCAGGATCAGGAAGATGATTGTCCCCCTGTACTCAGCACTGGTGAGGCTGCACCTCAAGGGCTAGGCTCCTCACTACAAGGACATTGAGGTGCTGGAGTGTCCACAATGTGTCCAGAGATGGACAACAAAGCTGGTGGAAGTCATATGAGGAGTGGTTGAGGGAGCTGGAGTTGTTTAGCCTGAAGAAAAGGAGGCTCTGGGGAGACCTTATCCTTCTCCACAACTACTTAAAGGGAGATCTTAGCGAGGTGGAAGCCGGACTTTTCTCTCAGGCAAGACGTGATAGGACAAGAGGGCATAGGTTCAAGCTGTGCCAGGAGAGAGTCAGGTTGGACATTAAGAAGAACATCTTCATGGAAAGGGTATTAAGCATTGGAATAGACTGATCAGGAAGGTGGTGGGGTCACAATCCCTGGAGGTGTTCAAGAAGTGATTGGATGTGGCACTTTGTGCTATTGTTTATTTGTCAAGGTGGTGGTTGGTCAGAGGTTGAACTTGATGATCCTGGTGTGTAATCCTGCAATGATTCTATAAAGTAGCTTTACGGAGAAGTATGAGAATTTGAAATTGAGAATTTATCCTTAATTAACATTGTTGTTATTCTTTTATATATCCCAGAATGCTATGTATTAGAAGCCTTTCAAGCTGATTCATACAAGTCAGTGAAGCAAAACTCACTGTGCAAACAATCTGGTTATAATGAATTTTCTTTTGCAGTGAGCAGAAGGGGTATAGGAAACTTCTAAATGTGGGTTTTGTTGTTAGTTTTTTAAGATATATGAGTTGGGAATTCTCACGCTTCTTTCAATACAACAAAATGTCAATGTTTCATTGATGTCCTCACAAACATGCCACGATAAATATTGCTACCCCATTCTCAGAAAACATTGCTGAAGTCCATATTCTATATGCTGTGCAGAGCGTTAGATAACCAAAGAGTACTAGTCAGCAACCAGCTACTTTTCCTGAACCACAGTTATGCATTAGTAGAAGACTAACAGCCCTTTCAGGGCTCTCTCTTGCATGGGTGGATTGACACATACATTCACTTGTTGTGTGCTAACTTAACGTTGATTTCTGCTTGTTCTCACAATGAACAAGACAGAAGGTTTGTTTTAAAAATCAGGAAAGGAAAGCAATTTATGCAAGATGATGAGGAAAGTCTAAAGCATAAGCCTGGAAAGAGACTTGTATCTCAATTACAAAATGATTGTGTTATGCTGTAAGATTACAGTAGAACACACTCTTCTACTAGAGGAGTCTATACTGTGATGTGAAAACCTCCTGTCACTGCTAGCAATTTTAAGAATTGTTTCTAGCAAAGGATCCATTGCTACTCTATTTGATGACAATTCTGAATGTACAAAAGTAATGAATTTACATGTTTTGTTAAATTTTAACAATCTGTTTTTGCTTTCTGCTAACCATAAGGTGTATTTTGTGTTCATTTCTTGCAACCGTCTTACGCACATAAACTTACCTTGGGTGCCTCAAGTGACACTGAATTGAATAATAGTGGCGGTAAGACTTCAGGAGCTGTCAGCTGTGTAAAGTACGGCAGACAAATAAGAAGCTGGCTGCCTTTGTTGTGGTTCATATCTGAAGTGTGCTTGGCATGTCTATCTAATTTCCAAGGGAAACATAGATTACGGTATGGCAGGAAGGCATGGTCACAACAGTTTACAGTGAGGCATGTCATTTCAGAGCATTCAGTTTCCTCTTTGAGTCATTTTTCAAGAAAGATTGAATCACTACACCCTCTTTTTTAACTGTGGTTCTGCCTCTGCATATCAATGCCATGACTAAATCTGAGGTGGACACACCTTTTTGATGTTAACAGGAGGTAAATTCCACACACTACAGCAGAATGTTGTCCCATTTGCAAAGTTTGTGGAAGAAGTAAAAAACCCATTCAAAGTACATTTGCAGCTTTCACGAAAGCTAGGTAAATAACATAGGACCTTAGTCATGAATAAGAAATGAAAATAAAATTACTAACCTGTTTCGTTTTGCTTTATACATGTGAAGAGCTGAAGAATTCTGTCACACACAGCTGTTCAGCAAACGAGATTCAAACTGCACTAACCTGCTCTATCAAAGGACAAATTAGCAGTACCATTTGTGGTTTTCAAATGTCTCTATTCCCCTGTAAAAGCCCAAATAGCTAGCTCTTTCACTTGGTGGGGTCTTTTTTGTTTAGATTTTAAAGAATTTTCTGTGTCACTAAAACTCTCTGTGGGTTTGGCAGCTTTGACATCTGACACAAGGTTTTTTTTGCAGCATTTTCACAGAAAGGTATCAGCAATTCCCAGTCACAGCTTCCCAGAGCAGAGGGACTACTTCAGTGGATAGTTCATTTCTTATGCAGCATCTGGGATTCTTTTCAGCGTCTCCAGTTACTTGACTGATCCAATTTCCATTAGCATCAAGTATAAGATTCCCATGACTTCAATGTGGACCAGAACTAGATCCTAAACTTCTGTTGACACCAAACATTGGAACAGAAAGTGGACTATGTTACTGAGTTTTGTGTAGAACAGAACAGAAACTTCATGTTCATATGCTATAAGAGATAGACAGGATGCAAAATGTTGCTGAGGGAGTTTCTTGGAAGGTTTTTGTTTGTTTGTTTCTTTTTATTATTATTTTTATTCTTTACAGTGTTTGGTGTCTAATATAGAAAAGAAAATTACTTAATAGTCCCAGAATCATGAACATTGTCATACTGTCTTCCTACACATGTGAAAGGACTGTATCTGCTAATATTCTGATGCCTGTATGGTAGATCAGCGCTAACAGGAAAAGACAGCTCCATTAGAAACAAATGGTGGTAACACAATATCTTGTGATAGGTATTTGCAGTGCTTTGGAGGCACTATTTCAATACAAACTGTGATTATACATCACATTTAAGAATGGTGACTTGTCATTTGTAAACAGATATTATTGAGCAAAAATTGTCATAGAAGACACTTTATTTAAGGGGAACCTCAAAGTGAAGGCTGGCTTTTAGTAAGTACTCTCTTCTTAGTATTTGCAGCTACAGCCCTGCTGCTTTTTGACAATGTATAGAATCATAAGCAGTGGCAGCATTATCCCCTTTACAATGTCCTTGGGACACAAGCAATGTGATCATTATAAAATGGTGCACTTACAAGCTTAACACATGCAATATAATTTTGGTTTGATGTACACTGTGTAGGAAAAGATTATGTGCTTGATGAGAGTGAAGTCATCTACTACTTGAACAGAGAGTGCCTTGCCAAGTGAGCTTCCCTCCCACAGGGATCCTTCAGAGTACAGCTGGGTAAAATAGTTTGCCCAGAGCCTGTTCTTGAGAAAGGCAGAGGATTTTTGCTCACGTAGATATTCAGTTAATTTCAATGCATTATTTTACCCTGGGGAAAAAATATCAACAAAAAACCCACCCAAACTCAAAAAACCAAAACCAAACTCAAACTGCAAAAACTTTTTTGTCTTTTTTAGAAAACTCAGTGTTTTGGAGCCTTGAGAAATGCAATAATCATAACAAAAATGTAGACTTCAAAGTACTATACCCCACACTGGAAACAGAAGAGTGCAAGTGAGTTGATCATGATCTGATTGTTCTAAATTAAATCCTAGTCTTGCCTTTTTATGGGGTAAACCATGAATTGCATTGTCCTGAAACATGTTGGTCTTCTCTTTAGCTATTAGAGTTCACTCACTGACCTATGAAAGCAACTTTGTAGCCCAGTTCGGACCAGAGGACTTTTTATTTCAGCTAGACTCTAAAAACCTCCTGCTTTACACTATCCTCTGAAATCCGGGTTTACTCCACAACACAGTACAGAGAATAAATCTCTTTCTGTACCCTTTAAGTCACTTCAGGAGGATTCTCATTGCAAGTCCCCTCCTTTCCTGAGCGTGCAGTGTGTGCTTATTTGGGTTATTTTGCAGGCTGTGCAGTGTGGGAGTAGCTGAGTATGCTTTTGCTTCCACATTATATACTGAAGACTTACATTATTGTATGGAATTCTGTTAGGTAGGTTATAAAGATAGAGACCATCTGCAAAATTCAGGTCCAGGCCTGGCTTCATATTTCAAATGTGGTAAGTCCAAGGCTGTTCAGAGGAAAAATTTTTGCACTGCTTTCTCACTGCCCTTTGTCCTTGTGTATGTGTCCTGGTTTGGGTTGGGATAGAGTTTATTTTTTTCTTAGAAGCTGGTAAAGTGATGTGTTTTGGATTTAGTATGAGAATAATGTTGATAACAAACTGATGTTTTGGTTGTTGCTAAGTAGTGCTTACTCTAAATCAAGGACTTTTCAGGTTCCCATGCTCTGCCAGTGAGCAGGTGCACAAGATGCCGGAAGGGAGCAGGCCCAGAGCAGCTTACCCGAACTGGCCAAAGGGATATTCCATTGCACAGAACATAATGCTCAGTATATTAACTGCAGGGTGTTGACTGGGAGCAGCTGGTCATGGCTCAGAGACAGCCTGAGCATCAGTCAGTGTGGGGTGTGCAATTATATTGTGCATCATTTGTTTCTCTTGGATTTCATTCCTTTCTTTCTCTCCTTTTCACTATTATTTGCTTTACTAGATTTATTAACTTTGTTTCAATTATTAAACTGTTCTTATCTCAAGCCACAAGTTTGACCTTTTTAATCTTGATTTTGCTCTCCATCCCATGTGGAGTTAGGAGAGAGTGAGTGAGTGCTGCATAGGGCTTAGTTGTTGACCGTAGTTAAACCATGTCAGTATGAATACACCAGAGCATTTGTACAGTGTATGAGTATATGTGTCCTTATTTGTGTCACATCCACCCATAAGATCCTCTGTGTGGGTGTAGTGAACACCTCAGATGCAGAGATGCATCAGCATTTATTTCTTCCTCTCACAGAAGCAATTAAGCTTCAACAACTTAAGCTTCAACAGGGGAAGTTCAGACTTGATAATAGGAGAAGGTTTTTCACTGAAAGAGTGATCCGGATTTGAAATAGGTTGCCCACAGAGGTGGTTGAGTCGCCAACCCTGGATGTGTTCAGGGGGAGGCTGGATGAGGTGCTGAGTGATATGATATAGATGATCTAGATGTAGAAGCTAGGTTTAGTTGGACTATAGGCTGGACTAGATGATCTTTGAGGTCCTTTCCAGCCTTATCTGTACTGTGAATACTGTGAGTCATCTTTGCACTGTATGCTGCTAGTAGAAGACAGGAGATGTATAGGCTGTCATGGGATGGCCAGACCTGATCCTTATGACTTCTTTTAAGCAAATGGCTCTTGAAGCAGAATCAACATGTAGAAAGCTTGTTATTAAAAAAAAAAAAAGTTATCTTCAGAGGCAGCTCTCCAGGAGTGCTTGTGAAGCAGAGGAAGTGGCAACATGGCAAGGGGGTCAAAGTGACCCCCTCATGGGCTCCTTCTCCACAGAGGACCATGACAGGCAGCACAGCCCAGCCCAGCCAGGCAGTTTGTTGAAAGGACAGGGTGGCTGATGTTTGCCCCCTTGCTGTCTCTGGCTTGCCTTAGTGGCTGAGGTGAAAGCAGGAGGGGATGTGGCACAGCTGCCTCACCAAGTATCACCACTTTCAAATTCCACTTCTTATCTCAGCCCTTCTTCCTTGTTGCTAATTACCACCTACTCCAAGATGTCAAGAACGTACTCCCAGGAATAAACTGCTAGATAAACAAACCCCAGACAAACATCAAAGCTTAAAACAAACTGATAAGTCCCTTTGATTGATTTTAAGGGTCGATGGGGAGAGCCGTGTTTGGATTGGAAGGTGCAAATGTTGAGGAGAGCAGCACCTGCTGCCTTGTGATCTGGCCAAACCATTTGGCTTGAAAAGGCCAGGAGATAGGGAAACAGAAATCCATTTGGAGTTACAAAAGCAGCAGGGGAGGCTTAGATGAACAAAGGGGCTCTCCAGGCAGGGCTGTGTGCTGCTTTTTGTCAGCTTGGTATCACATTCCCTGCCCCAGCGTGACAGACAAATGCCAGGCCAGATGATGTGATATGATCAGCCTTGGTGGGATGAGGTCTGTACCTGTATTATATGATGGCAGCAGATGCTGATTCAATATGGGGGCAAGTGCAGAGTAAACCAAAGCTCAAAAGGCTCAGCAAAAATTATTTCCAGGTACTTGCGTCAGCAGGCAGGAAGAGAGTTGTTCAGGGACAAGGACAAGCTTGGGACATGCCTTTGTGCGGATTGAGCACTTGTGAAAGACACTCATTTGGAGAATAAAACATATATGTGACTGCAGAGTTCCCATGTCCCTTTCTGGCATCTCTCAGGCTCTCAGACATGCTCTGCAGAGACTGTGTTTACCTCAGCTGACGTAGGAATAGTAATCCAGCTCATACCTATTAAACCAGAGATTAGTAGAGAAAGCTTACAAAGGTCTCAATATGCCTGAGATCAAAGTGATACAATTTGCTGTGATAAAGCAGGATATCTTTCCCTATCTTAAGTCTAAATGCTGCAAAAGTACTTCCATGGTCTTAACTACACAAATACAGTAATGCTGCCATTTCTGATGGTCTCCATATGCTCAGTTAAGCAAGTGGATTCAGAGTCCTATCAGCTAATTTTAAAGGTTTGTATCTGTGCCTGAGTGTGCCCAGGGGTGTTTCAAATGCTGCAATGATGGGCTGAGGTGGCTCTGTACCATTTGTGCTTCAGCATTTCCTCTAAAGGTGACTCTCTGTGGAGGAGTGCAATTGTAGTAGAAAGAAACATATCATGCCTGGAAATTCTGCTTTGATTGCACTGTGAGAAAAATGCAGCCTACAAATGCTTATTTTACTTACCTGCTTCCACGAGTAAAGTTACTTTCTGATCTCTTATTAGAAATTGCTAGTTTCATCCCAAGTTGTTTTTTTGTTTGTTTGTTTGTATTTGGTAATTTTTTTTTTTGCTTCAATGAGGGATTAAAAAAAAGAGGGAGGAGAGAAGGCTGTCTCTTTTTGGTTATGAATTTGCTGTAACGGGTGGAAATTCTAATTTAAAGTTCATGTTTACTAAGCTCAGAAGCTCTGAAAAACCTTTACGTTTTTCTCCCTGTTTCTTGAAGGGAAAGCAAAGGAAATGAGCCAAAGAAAAAGATGGTTTGTGTTTCTTAAAAATGGAAGTGGGTGGATGTTTCAGAAATGCTTCATGAACATTAGCAAAAAACCAGGACCAATTTCTAGGAAAGGAGTTTACCCCCTCAGGAATAATAGCAGAAAAACAATTTTAAGTAAGCTACTGAAATTCTCAACTTCAATTTCATGATACAAATCCAGTTCTTGGATCATTACTTATCCAGTTATAGATTGGGCGACTGTGGTCAGTGAAAAACAAGCAATGGAGGTTGAATTACTGCAAATGGGTTTTCAAAACCATATTCATTTCAGGACAGAGTGACTGATTCAGTTCTATTATTGGCATTACCTACAGTGTTTAAATGGTGTTTCAAGATGCGCCTCTCCACACAAGACAATGATAGTTAAAATTCCCAGGCATGCTCCATTTCCCAGTGATTTTCATTGAAACCACTTGGAGCGTGTGCAATGACTTTAATATGACTGAAGAAATATTAATGTACATTGAAGAGATCAAGGAGGGACATGTTTTTCTGACTCTCTACTTAAAAAAAAATAAAGCAACATCACCTCTCTGTACATTAGACTTTCTGTCTACTGAAATGGCACAGAAAGAAGATCTCTGAGGGCTTTCCAGTGCCAATAGGGATGATTTATAGCTACAATGCTATTTGTTTTAATCTCAAAGGGAGGGGAGGAGGGAGGGAATGGGTATGATGATACATAAAGAAACATTATTTCCCAAAGGCAGATTTTATTTCTTTAACAATTTATAAAGCTCCAGAAGTGAAATATCAGTATATTGGGACTGGTGTTATATATCAATGAGTTTAGCAGCTGCCAGGCTTATGCATGTATTCTGTACTGTATATACAGTGCAAACCCCACTGATTCAACCGTGGTAACAGGGTCTTTATTGTCATTGTTGCAATAGATCACCAAATTTTGATACTAAAAGGCAGACTGTGCACTGAGAAATGTCAAAGGCAAACTTGCATAATAAGCAAACCAAACTTTACCTCCACTAATCACCCTACTGACTGTCCAGCTTCTGCATTTGATGTATGCTGCAGTTTAGTAGTAGCAGATCTGACTACCACAGTTCTGTTCATTCTGCTACCATTACCTATGCAGGCATATAAAAGTGATCAAATAATAAATATGTTTATTGATAAAGATTTTCTTGAAGTCTAGTGAGGGGAGATGGATGTGTACTTTGGGACAGGTAGAAAAAACAAATATTGTGACCCTTATTGTACTTGTATTACCTCTATAGCCCCTCACAGAACACTTGTAGAGAATACCCAGATTTACAGAAAAGATACAGAATGGTTGTTTTCATGTGGAAAATTTAGAGACCAGCAGAGACAGCTGTTCTAGAAGAAGATGGGTTCTTGAAGCCAAAGCCCAAATATTGAGAAGTCTCAAAATGGTAAAAACAATTGTATGTAATTCACAGGTCACTCCGTGACCTCTTTCTGCCTGAATGCTACTAAATATGAAAACAGAAAGCTTTCCTCTCTTGTGGTTTGGGAGAAGCTGAGGTAAATAAGAATTTACTTCTCTTCTGGAATGTAGAAATATATGTTTCATTTTGGCGTTTTACACATAAAGCAGGAGAGAGACTTTCAGAAGGTGTCTGCAGCCTCCCTTTTAAACAAGTCTCTGTAGTAATTGCCTGTGTTAACTATGTTTTTGTCTCTCAGAGCCCAGCTGAGGTGAGAAAGGATATAGCTCTATTGAGATACATACAGTGTTCCCCTGTGTGTTTTCTCTCCCTTTTAACTTAGTTTTATTTATGTTGGAGAAAAATCTAGTTTTCAGCTTTGCAGCTACAGAGCCTTTACAGTCAGCAGAATCAATGTATTTTCCTTAGGCAAAAACAAAAGAGACAATAGAAGGGCAGTATATACAGTGTGCATTGTTACAGACTCAGTGGGGACTTTGGTATGGGAATAATTATGGGAATACAGAGTGAGGCAGGGCCATATTATTCTCTGAGAATGTGCTGGGACTCCGACATGCTCTTGCAGATACTGATGCCTTTTTCATTGCTGTTATTGGGTGCTAGTTCTCTGGATTTATTATAGGATGTTTGTGTATTTATTTGCTTAGAAATAATTTAGTCTAGACTTTGCTGAAGACTCCACATGTTCACTTGAGATGACACAAGATTCAAAAGATGAGAATCAAAAGTTTGCTTGATATTAGTACATATCACTGTTGCTCTAGGGCTTTGAAAATTGCTGGTTGTGGCAATGNATAGAATAGAATAGAATAGAATAGAATAGAATAGAATAGAATATTTCAGTTGGAAGGGATCTACAATAATCATCTGGTTCAGCTGCCTGAAAACTTCATGGCTGGCCAAAAGTTAAAACAAATGGTTAAGGACATTCTCCAAGTGCCCCTTAAACACTGACAAGCTTTAAGCATCAACTGCCTCTCTAGGAAGCCTGTTCCAGTGTTTGACCACACTCTCTGTAAAGAAATTCTCCCTAATATCCAGTCTGAGGAGCACAGGCTGTAAGAAAGAAGAGCTTGAGAGGAGTTCAATCTTTACATACCTGCTTGGCTGTAAGTGGAGCATCTCTGAAATCACCTCTATTAATAAAGGACCACTTAAAAACATGGTCTTTTTTGTATTATTGCCTACTGTAGTGTCTGAGAGCTGGTAAGAAAGTGGACACTAGACCTTGAAGTCAAACAAACATCACCTACTTAAAGTAAAAAATGTAAGAGGGAGAGATATTGGGACTGATACATTTCCAAATAAAACTACCCTTTGCACCAAGAAGAGGTTGTAATCTCTGTAAAGAGTAAAGGAGAAGAGTTACAAATGAAACAGTGGAACAAATCAAGTCACAGATGCCACAAAGCATACCTAGAATTACATGTATTACCAATGTGATGGCTGTCAAGCACTTCATATGATGAAGAGAAACCTAGGTGCAACCTGAAAAAAATGAAAGAATATAAATACTGAAAAAGACGGATGTTTATTCTGCTGGCAACAAGGCTATATGAATGACAAAGTGAACAGATTTCTCTGAGTGCTGTAGGCTACATCTGTACCAGTCATCGACTCACTCACACATACACACACGCAGAAGGTCAAGCCTTGAACAGTGGCTGATGATTGTTCAAGCAGTTCAGTTGTTTGCATGGTCTCTGCTATTGCTCTGGAAATACACAACAAAATTTTTCCACAGAATCTCTGCATGTGAGCAAGGTGATAGCACAAAGCATGGATATTTCTGAATAAGCAGGCTGGATGCAGCTACTCTACTTTGTTGGAAAAATTAATCTTGCAACCATGCTGTTAGACTAACATGTAACTCAGACCACAGTCAGGATCCCCTGATATTGCTGCGCATGATCCTGCTTATAATTTCATTGGTGCTTGCTCTAAAACCGTTTAGGTTCTTCGTTCTTTCCCTCAATGGATAGAAATATTTTTTTTAATTTCAGCTATATTATAAAGCCAGGCCCAATATAATTGCAATGCTAACAGTAAATGGCAATACTGGACTGGGAAAATGTGGTCAAGTGCAAGCAGCATAAAAATATCCTGTGTCCCTAGGCAGGCTTAGGCCATCAATAAACTCTTTAAACATGACATTGGAGCTATTAGGAATATTGAGCTAGAGTAGGGACCCTTTGCTAGGAGAAACGATAGCACTGCGTGTGTGTGAATGCTTGTGGCTTGATAGTAGGCAATAATCATAATTAGAAAAATAGTTTCAATTAGCTGTCAAAAAAATGACATATGTGACTCACTGTGTAGAAAACTAGGGGACTCCAAATCTTTGTGGACTTTGTTGGGCTCTGATCCTGTTCAACACCAAAATATCCTCAATGTGAAAAAAGAAGGACAACAGTCACCCTGGCTTTCATCTAACATGCAAAGCCAAAGAATGCGTGTACTAGACGAGGTGGAGGAGGAAGATGCTTTATGGTGAGCTGAAGGTTGAAACACATTGAACATGTAGGCAGTGAGAATATAGAGAGTTTTGTTAGCTCCCGGGAAGAATAGGCAGAATGGAAGTGTCAGTCCTTCAATGAAGAGGTAAAAATACACCTGTTGAAACAAGCACAGAACAGGTCAGAAAATGTGCTTCTGACACTAGACATCTGTTGACTTTTGAGAGACTCCAGCTGCACTTCAAAAAATGTAGAGTGTTTAGGAACTAAAGGGTGGGAAGAAGTTCAGTGATTTATAGGGATGCCTACCTTATCTTTCTAGATTCTGCACATGCTTATCAGAAGCCTGTGAACTCTTGAGACAGTTAGCACATAGTGGGTGTATGGTGAGATACCAACAAACAGGCATTTGAAGGAGTAAAGAAAAATGTAAATGATATATCAGACTTTCAGTCCTCTCAAGCAAAGCAGCCCTGGAACTATAGTGGCTATATCTACACAGACACACCTCTAAAAGCAACTGAGATTGTTCCTTTGGACAAAGCACCACAAATTCATGCACAAACCAAAATCCATCCAAGGATACTCTAGTGCCAGCCATCTACTTTCCTCTCTCTTAAATGTTTGCAATAAATTACTACACATTTTCTTCCTTTGAAATTTAAGGAAGATCAAATATATATCATGTCTATAAAAGTAACAAGAGCCAAGAAGATTGTTTCAGCTAACGTAATGCTGTTTGTGATTTTTTTTCTGTGCCAGTTTAGACTGAAGGTAAAGTGGACTGGACAGGTATAAGTGAAAAGCAGATGTCTGACTGGCTCACAAATGAACAAAGCATAGGGATGCCCTTGTTCAGGATTTGTATCTTGATTAATATTTAAGTGTACCTGGCACTAGATGGAGGGAAGGCTTGGACTCTGGTATTGAAGGCCGGACAGTATTCCTATAGGGCTGGACTTTCAAATGCTTATCTCTAGTACTGCAGAAATGAAAGTCTTTGTGGATGTGGGCACAAGATGAATTTAGGTACTCTCAGAACTGAAGACCAAGGTAAGATGCTCTATGGATACACCTCACATGGAATTTTAGAAGGTGGGCCATAACTAAAGTAGGCTGAAGCAATTGTCACCAGAGCTCTGAAACATGGAGAAAGAGATATGTTTGTACTGGAAGGGATCAAATGTCTGAAATCTTGGAATACAGAAATCAAATTACTTCATCTGAGATTGGAACACGTACATCATGAGTGTCCCCGTCTCTCATGCGGGAGACAGGGCAATATGAATAAGCTGATACTGAATACATCAAATACCTATCCTGTGCAGTTGAAACTACATTGATCATGAAGGAAAGAGTAAGGCTTATGAGCATTTTGAGGGCTGACATACAAATATGCAGTACATATCCTGTTGTGAGTACAAAGCAGCTAGGACCTTGGAACTGAAAAAAACCCAAACCCTGAGTATGCTACAGAACCTTTCCATCCCTTATGAGACACTTCAGGCAGCTGAAACAAATGTGCTAGGAACAGTGAAATGACTCATGCTCCAGTATTCATCTCTTCATAATAAAAGGCCACAGGATGTTACTTCTTACTGTTCAGTCAGTAGTGACTTCGGTGTGCAATGCACTATCCTGAGTACAGGGAACTAAGTAGTCATACTGTTGGATTTAGGGTAGGCATGAAAGCTTAAATGAAAATGTAGGTCTTCCAGAGTTGAGCCAGGAAACATACTCAGTGGTCAGACATGAAAGGCATACGTGGAACAGTACGCATAGCGCAAAGTTCTGGCAGCAGCAGGAGACTAGTGTCTGATGACATCCCAGACGAACACTGTAAAGTGCTCTGTTCATACTGAAGAGCAGGAATTGCATTGTTAGGATAAATTATAATCCCGTTTCTAAAAGCTGGATTTTGTTTTTAGATGAAGTCTTTATCTTAAGGGGCTATTTTTTCCACTAGTTATAATGTAGTACTTCAAACACCCGGGAGCCAATGACTGCTGCAAAGAGCATAAGTCAGGTGACTACCAACGTTAGACACAGGGAAAGCTGAGCAGAAATGTTGACTCACAGGTGTGTCACTAAATCACTCTGCCAGCCTGAATTGTTCCTCGGGTGATGCAGTCTGAGCACCACACCTGTCTAAGGGCTGTGCCTGCACAGATGAAGAAATATGAATCCAATTAGTTTATAAAGAGAAAAAGACTGAGAAGAGAGAGAAATGAATTTTTTCTCAGTATCCATGCACGTGAAAGAAGGAAGCCTCAGAAAGTCAGAGGAACTGGTTAGGATAAAGGACAATACTCTCACAGGAGTAACTATTCAAACAATGAACATGAATACATTCAGACTGGAAAAATACAATGAGTTTATTGTCAACAAGAAATAGTGGGATAATAAAGGAGTCCTAGTCCAAGAAGTCCAATACTCCAAGAAGCTCAATCAACTCAAGAAGGGACTTCATTGCCCAAGTTTGCAGGGGATGGATTCACAGCTCCAGGATTTCTGTCTTCATCCTACATTCCCATATTTTCAAAAAGGGACTACTAAGGTTTGCATTCAAGTATGATAACTGCAACTGTATATAGCTGTAGGTATTCCTGCCAAGGCTGGTTTGTAATTGGGATATTTATATGTAAAAATGACCACTTGAGCAGCTATCTTCTGGTTTGTGCAACTGTGTGGCTTGCATGTACAGAAGTACTGTGTGTGTGGAACCTATGCAAATTGTGAGCTGCTTCAAAATATCTGGTCTGAACAAATTAAAAAAGCTATGTCTGTAATAGCTTTTTATTTCATTGTTGAATCCAGCATCTCTAAGCATTAGCCTATTTGATATGGGCATTAGTGAACCTATCTGTAACATATTGGCATCAAAAAAATAAATCTCTTTTTGGATGTTTGGTGGGGTTTGTCCTAATTTTTTTTTTAATCTGTGGAGAAGTTCTCTCCCAAGACTGACTGCATGTCTTTCTAAAAGAAAACATGTTCTAAGATATCATTCTTTTTTACCAAAACAGCAGAAGAAAATCTTGATGCTATCCTTTGGAGAAATGCAAACTTAATGTGTTACTTCAGCTGACCTCAAAATCATTGGGAGTGAAGATTTCTGAAATCTCATGGGCTCCAGTTTAGCAAAAGACTTTAGCACATCCTTAACATTAAACATGTGGGCTGTGCCTTTGAAGTCAATAAGTGTACTCACATGCTTTCATCTGCTGCTGGATTGGACTTTGACCACCTGTTTTTTATCTCACCAGGACAGAGCATCCAGTCATTTCTGATATTCCCTTACTCTTGGTAGTTATTCCTGAGCAGTCAATAGGATCACTGGGCATGTAAGGCTTACTCAATTCAGACAATGTTAAACCCATAGGTAGCATTGGAAGTTCTGTGCTGTTTACTGTTTGGTATTCTGCTTGGTTTGGTTGTTGTTGTTGTGTTTTTTTATTTTATTGTTATTGTTGTTTGATTTGGTGTTTTTGTTTTGTTTTGCTTTCTAATTTTGACTGAAAATTCTGTTTGAGTTGCACTCCTTCAGGGATTCCCTTACTCTTCCCTTCCAAAAGGCAGACAGACTAATTAATAAACATTCATAATTACAGGCAGTCCAAGACAGAAATTAGTTTATCTCTTGTAAATTCATTTATTCACTTGTTTAAGTCAAGCTTCCATTATTTTGTTTCTCTTATACTTACAGGAGGGAACAGAAATCAACTCCCTGAGCTCTCCTAGGCAGCATATTCACTACTTTTTCTTTTAGAGTGCCAAAATACTCAATTTGTAGTTTCTTCCTCAGTCTGCAAGGAAAATAAGGTAATGGAAAATTAACTCCAGTGAAAATTCAAGTGCATATAAGCGCAATCTAATGAAGAAGATTTATTTTGAATATCCAAAGATATGATTGCTAATTTCCTCTGCTGGGGCCTACACTCTGAAAGTACCTTTCTTTTGGGGAATGGCTGTGTGCCACTGGCTGGTATCACTGGCTGGTTGTGCCCATTTGCTACTTATGGCCTGCCAGCTCCAACATTTTCCTGTATTGACAAACAGAGTCCTTGACCTACTTTTGGAAACCAAGGTCTGATTCTCTTCTCAGGTTGATTTTGTGGCCAGTATCATTTTACTTAATTTTTTTGAGCAACTACTGCAGGTAAAGCAAGAGATGAGATAAGAAAACTACTGGAGGCAACAAATGGGATATCACTAAGAGTTTTTGGGTTTGGAGACACTTCTTGGTTTTCTATTGTGCTGCTGCTATCGAGTTACACACTGTTTTCTGCTGACTCTTCTGGATATTCACATTGCTTTATAATGCCATTGACAGATGCAACAATACATCCTGACTTTGGCAGAGTGAGGTCTAATTTTACTACCTAGAAAACATAAGTGAAAAGGAGTAA
>WEKX01014059.1:0-14991 GCA_013390025.1 Pitta sordida | reverse complement strand
GAGCACACACGGTCACAGCAGCCGCTCAGAAACGGTTCCCTTTGCTCACTTGTGCTGAGAGAGACAAGTGGAAGGAGCAGAGAATTGTCCACAGAGCTCCGGAGTTCCAGGGGGTGGAGCAATGGGCATGGCCTGTATGCATATTAACGACCTGCAGTTCTTTGTGAGATTAATGTTGTGCGATGCCTTTGGCCTGTCCCTTTCCTCGTGATCGAGGAGGTATAACTGTATTTTTAAAGGCACCATAAAACTCCATAGGAGAGATTCCACAAAAACACAGAGAAAGCTGTATTGGAAACTAATAGTTAAAAAAACCCCAAACAACAAAATTTTCTACCAGCAGTCACTGCATATTAGGGTTTTCATTACTGTATGAAGTGTTTATAGCTATACTCCCAAATTAAAGAACTTAGAGTAACCATACTTTAAGTAGATCTGAGCTTCTTTATATTCTTTTTTTTTAAATAAGTATAAGAAATCTGGAAGAGAAACATGTTCACTTAATGTTCTAATGATGACATTAAGCAGCTATATCCTTTATGAAAATGAATAAATATTCAAAGCTGTAACGAAAATTGAAAAAATTATAAATGCCTAAAATTAAGTACAAGTAAAAACACAACTGAAGTTCCTTAAAAACTTACTAATGTGTTTTCTCCAGTGGAGCTGTTCCAGAGTCGCATCCGATCATCTGTACCAATGGTTAAAAGATGGAGTCCGTCACTGGTATAGCATAAGCCATTAACTCTCCCATTGTGAGCAGTGTTTGCTGTTGGAATAAGAGTTGGTTCAGGTTTCTAGAGAAGAATTACTACTTGAATTACATTTTTCCTTCAATGCTGGGCACTGGAAGTACTGTTTAAATGGTAACATTCAATTAATTAGTAGTTTAACTTCTGGATTATAAACACATCTGGCTGCCAAACAGCCACCAGCAGTGTTCCTCAAGGTGCAATTCAAGGCCCAGTTATCAATGTGTCATCAAGTGGTTAATACCTCCAGCTTGTCAGTGTGTAAGAAGCATTTGGACACGATGTACCTCTTTGTAAGCCATGAAGTGGTGAGGAAGGTGGAATAGTTTACCCTGAAATTATGCATATTAAGTATGCTAAAGTGGCTAAAATCCAACTCTGTAATACCACAGCAGATCTAAATATGGTGCCCATGAATTAACTCACTGAGAAACAGGTAAGATATCTCTGCATTATACTGCAGTACCTAATTTAGACATATCTCTTAGGTAAAAGTTATCTGCTTTATAAAGATGTTATTTAAAAAAAATTAGCTGCATTTGTTTTAGTTCATATATATCTCAATAAACTAAATATCCTAGCCTATGTGATTGATACTAGGTTACTAAAAAATCATCTTGAACCTGTCAGAAACAAAGCTGAAAAGAAAGACGTTGTGTTTGAACAAGTCAACATATTATTCAAAACAATGTATAAAATGGCACTGCTCATTTTTGGAGTTACTTTTTGTTTTTTTACAAAGTCTTTGCTTTCTTTACACTATTTTCACCTCAGTAACTTCTTGAATTTCTATCAAGTTTAAAATTGTCAAAATCAAACATCTATATTACCATGCTAAAACTGACAAAATACAGTTATACCTCCTCAT
Organism: Pitta sordida; assembly: GCA_013390025.1. NCBI lineage: Eukaryota > Metazoa > Chordata > Aves > Passeriformes > Pittidae > Pitta > Pitta sordida. The sequence goes on along the minus strand of WEKX01014059.1, from coordinate 13,371 downwards.
TTGCGAGAAATGGGTGATGTCAGAGGTCTCGCAAAACGTCAAACTCGTAAATATGTGCAGGTCATTAATATGCATGCAGGCCATGCCCACCGCTCCACCCCCAGCCAATCAAGAGCACTAAGGAGCCTCTTTGACTCCTCCTCATGGGCTCTCGCAGCACACGGGAGGAAAGGGAAGCGTTTCTGCACCCTGTCTTCCTCGGGGGACCCCCGCCGAGGAACCCTAGACTTCTCTTCGGCCACACTGCCGCTTCTGCATCTGCCGCCCGCAGCGCAAATCCCACGCCGCTGCTCCCCTTCTCCCCCCACTCCTCAGCCCCCATGCTCATGCCTGACGCATCCTAGCCCCACGTCCTGGCCCCATGTCCCAGCCCCGTGTCCCAGCCCCATGTACCGGCCCCGCAATCCGGTCCCATGGGCGGGCTGCGGCAGCAGAGTGAGCACATCTTGTTGACACGCCACGGCCAGCCCCACTTTCCTAGGACAGTTCCCTTCCCCCCCTGTCACCAGGGAAACAGCAACACAGACACATGCACACAAGCACTGCCCGCTCACAGGTGCTCCGCACACATGGCAGGCGAGTGACACTCAGGGACGTGCATTAATTAAGTGTAGGCAGGTGGAGGACTCATCCCCACCTAGCGCCTCACGCCACACAGGGCCCTGCTCTGTCTTCTACAGTGGCCATCCCCATCCCACAGCCCCTGGCAAGCTGCAGAAACCACACGCCCTCCCTGCAGGGCCGGCCCAGTCTTGCCCCAGAGGGACTGCCAGCACCGCCCCTCAGCAGAGCAGAGGCACTGTGCATGCTTCGGCCAAGGAACCTCGCAAATGCCTTTTCCTCGCAAATCCATGGGGTCGCGATGGTGAGGTCACAATGCAGCAGGGATGTACTGTAGCATGGTTATTAAAACAGGTGCTTATTGTTACTTCATATCCCCATACCACACATTTTGGACAATTACATTTTCATGTAGTCTTCTACATGCAATTTAAGTTGCACGTAACAAGTCAGGCCGCGTGATAGATTTAATCACTGATTTATGCTACACAAATCCCTTGCTCAAGCCATGAGACACAGTTTCTATTTTGTGATACAATTCCAAATACTGTGTATTTCTATCTCAGAGTAGCAACTGTTTAAGGAATTTTATTGGATTGCCAAAGTGAAATACACTTTGTGCAGAATTTACCACAATTCATGAGATTTGATTTTTCAAGTTTCAGACATATGACTTAAAAATACATTAAAATGTTAATGTTATAGTTAATTACAGATAATACAAGCAATAATTAATGCCTTTGACGGGACTAAGAATGTGATTTAACCTCCTGCAAAGTAAAATCATAAGTTTGCACTGTTGTAGGCTTCAAGAAGAAAAGGAATAGAATTGATTTTATGACACCACATGAGAAATATTCCAGAGGCTTATGTAGGAAGCAAGACTAATTTAAACAGGAAAAGGAATATGCTTTTGTGCATTTGTTTGTGTTGTCTTTATTTTCAAATGAGGATAACTAACTACGGGAACAGCTTATGAAGTGATTGCTGTTCATATAAAACATAGTCTATAGCATGAATGAATTCTTCCACCCACAATACAGATAATAAAATTTCCCGTTTTAGGGGGGAAAGCATTTAGAACAGACTGCTGTTGTCAAGGAGATCTCTCTAAATAGGATCCCTGACAACAAACACAGTCTTCACAACAGCAGTAACTGAAAAAAACTGAATGGCCTGTGTTATGTAGTAGGTAACAATTGGATTATCGCTACTCACCTTGCTAGTCTTAGTATTCAACATATTTATGAAATATAAGAATGATTCTAGTTACATAAGGATTACCATATTATTCTGTATTACCTGCCTCAGAAGATGCTTTTGACTTTTCCCCATTGTGCTGATCAAGTGTATTCAGACATCCAGAAGCTCTCCTCACATCCCATAATTTTACTTTACCATCAGCACTAAGAAAAACAGATTTTCAAATATTAGGATAATTTAATACACCACGGCTCAGTACCTGTCTTCCGTCAATCCATCTTATCAACCCTGGCCCAGCAACTGTTTGGAACAACTCATGTAGGGACACTCAAGGCAACAGAATTTCGTTAAAATTTTTCTGAGACAGACTTCAGACATGCATGTATTACATGTATTAATAAGTATCGCTGATACACTACCAGCACCTAAGAGGTTTCGTCTTTCTATGAAAGAGCTACATAGCCACATAGGTAAAACTCAGTGATGAAGATTAGCTCCAAAAGGGCATTTTAATTGTACAAAAATATTCATACTGAATTTACAAAAGTTTTAATGAAAATATCTTAGTGATTTTAATTTTAACATCCCTACCTTCCTGTTGCCAAAACATATTCGTGGCATGGGGACCAAGACACTGCCAATACTGCTTGCCTGTGACCTAAAAATTACATGAAAAAGCTTATACATATCATTTTATCATTTTATGCAAATAACTAAAAGTAAAAGGAAATATTTATTTCTATAGGACACACCAAGACAGAACAATAATCTGAATTTGATATCTGAATCTGTAACCTGAATTTGAATTTTGTGAAACTATACTATTTTGGCATAGAAGTTATTCACTTTATCCTTCTTGCTTGAGTAGAACTGTAGTGAGCTGAAGGTGATATATGGAGTACTACATGCGTATAACTTTCAATAATAAAAGCGCTTTTACCTCTACAAGGCACATTACAGCAAGTCTTACTTTCATTTTTTTTTTTCTGCAGCACTGGTGTTCTCACACAGACAATGAATTTTCCATTTATCTTGCTTCAAACCCTTAAAAAAGGCTCAATAAAAATTATTTCTCTTAATTATTTATTATTCATCTTACTCCCAAATATCTTGTCCTGAATTTATGGTGTTTCCCCCCCCAATAGGTCTGAAATTTTAAGATATCAACAACACTGGTGAAAAGTCTGGAGGAGCCAGCAGTGTGCCCAGGTGGCTAAGAGGGCCAATGGCATCCTGGCCTCTATTAGGAACAGTGTGGCCAATAGGACTAGGGAAGATAGTCTTCCAATGTACTCAGTGCCGGTCAGACCACATCTTGAGTACTGTGTCCAGTTCTGGTCTCCCCAGTTTAAGAAGGATGTTGAACTACTTGAGAGTGTCCAGAGAAGGGCGACAAGGATGGTGAATGGATTGGAGAACAAGCCCTATGGGGAGCGACTACGGGAACTGGGGTTGCTCAGCCTGGAGAAGAGGAGGCTCAGAGGTGACCTGATTGCTATTTACAATTACCTGCGGGGAGGTTGCAGTCAAGTGGGTGCGAATCTCTTCTCTCAGGCTGCCAGCACCAGAACAAGAGGACATGGCCTCAAGCTGTGCCAGGGGAGGTTTAGGCTGGATGTTAGGAAGAGGTTTTTCACAGAGAGAGTGATTTCTCCGTGGAATGGTCTGCCCTGGAAGGTGGTGGAGTCGCCACCCTTTGAGGTGTTTAAGAAAAGACAGGATGAAGAACTCAGTGGCATGGCCTAGATGATGCGAGGCTTGGACGGAAGAAGCGTGGTGTTTGTGGTTCCACGCTTGTGGGTTCGATCCCTGCGTTGGCGTTCGCTTGGGAGTTGGACTAGATGATTCTATGGGTCCCTTCCAACTCAGAATAATCTGTGAACCTGTGAGAAGTCTTGCAAGAAGCTGAGGGAGCTGGGATTGCTAACCCTGCAGAGAGAAAGGCTCAGGGGAGATCTTACCACTTCCATAACTCCTGAAAGGAGTATCATGCAACAGGATGAGAGGAAGTTGCCTCAATTTGAACCAACAGATGCTTAGATTGGATGTTAGGAAAAATTCCTAACTTTTCCTAATAAAATTCCAGCAGAAGCAGGTGGCCCGGGGCAGTGGTTGAGTCACTATCCCTGAAGATAGGTAGAAGATGTGTAGATGTGGCACTCAGGGACATAATCTAGTGGCAGTGCTGGGTTAATGGTTGGACTCAATAATCTGATATATGCATATACACACTTTAATACTCTTAAAGTTTTAAAATTTTACATAACTTATAACACGAAGTGTAAGGTATCCTAAATGGAAGGACTGCAATCATGCCTCATACAGTAACAGAAACTTATTGTTGAAAAATAACCTAAATCATACAATTTTCCTATTGCAGTTTAAAGCTATGTGAACCACTTTGTTCTCAGAATATCTGCTAGTAGGTGGTTCTCCATTATCTGAATTAATCAAAGGGCTGTGATGACAAGGATAAGAAAAAAATCTCCATGTAAGTACCACAAGATACCTCTCAAAGTCTCAGGGCAGACACATTTATTTTAGCTCCATTTCATCCACAAGAGTCAGCCTATGTTAAAATATTCATACTTATCATCAAGACACCACTGACTGCTTCAAGTTCTGTAAAGAATTACTAGATTATGCTAAGTGGAGGACATGTTCTCCTTCCACTTATTCCTCCAATATTGCTCTTGTGCTAACTGCACGAGGCTGTGTACAAAGACACAAGGGCTTGTGGCTGGAAAGCACTAACTCTAGTGTTAAAATTAAGAAGCCCTAATGAAACCAAACTGAATATCTGCAGAACTGTTTTTGTCCTTGCACTCCCTGATGCTCTTGGTTCTCACAACAGAACATGAGATGCCTATTGTGGCCAGTTGATTTCATAAAGGCTTAATGTTAAAGCTCTGCATTACATAAAACCACCCAGGCTGCTTTTACATTTGAGCTGGCCAGTGAAGAAATAAAGCTGCATTTGGACAATGTTGTGTCTGACCTAACGTTCCTCTATAGCTTCTAGATCAGGCCTGGCTCTTACGTAGCTGGTTTGAAGCATGAAGATTTACCTCGTGATTGCCTTCATGTGAGTATGTGTATACATACTCACACTCCAAAAAAGTACACATTAGAAGAGAGATAGTAAAGGTACATTCTCATTAGGTGCCAAAAGTAATGGGTTATGGAAAAATAAAACCCTATATTTAGCTGAATTAGGAAAATGCAAAGGATTAGTTACCATCCTTCTGTTCTACAGAAAGCAGAAACTTCTAAACAAATTGATTCAAATGGTCGCATATGATATTTTGTTAAAAATAGTGAAGGGATTTTTTTGGGATTTTTTTGTTGAGTTTGGTTTTTGGCAGGGTTTTGGAGGGTGGGGTTGTTTGGTTTGTTAGGGTGTTTTTTTGGTGTGGGATTTCAATTTTTTTGTGGCGGGGCGTGGCTTTTTAGTTGTTTTATTCATTCTTTGAGGTTTTATTAAACAGCACCTCATAACCTCCCAAACTGTAGACTACACTTAACCCTGTAATAAATAGTAATGATTATTTACAAGATCACGAAAATGCCGAAATATCTGTAGTAATGGCTCAGTAATTGATATTTGTGTTCTGCAATTCATTAGAACTAGAAAATACACAAAGGAACCTTTTGCCACTGTGTAACTTTCACAACTGGCTATAAATAACTAGTCATATAACTGACCAAGAATACATTGTACACAGTGTTTCTTTACAGGACTTCTTTTACTCAAAAGTAGTTATCGTTTAATATTTATCTTTCAGACTAAGTACCCTGCAGTATGTGAGAACTGGATCCAGACTTCAAGTCACAGAGCTGCACTTTGGGGCTTTTGGTACCAACTGTAACAAGAGAAAAAAAGACAGCTAAAAAACCCTCCAACATTTGAGAGAACAACAAACTTAGCAATGACAAAGAAGAAAAATGCTACCTGCGGAACAGTTCATTCAGTCAGGGCAGCCCATTCCATTAACAGATTTACATTTTTAGTTTAGGTAAATTTATCATGTAACAGACAAAATTTAGAAACTGGGGGTAAACAAGACTGTACTTACAAAACTCCAAAGTATCTCCTCAGATTTTTTTTTGCTAAAAATAGTTAAATTGTGTACATGTAAGCAATACACACTTATCTATTTACACAATTTACTATGTTTGGATCAAATAATCTTCAAATGCTAGCTTATGTAATGAAAGGCAATCTAATTATAGCCAAGAATTTGCATTAGTAAGAATTGACTGATGCACTGTGTCAGAGTAACAAATACAATATTCTCATTATCATCCAACTAAGAGATAGAAATTTATTTTACCTAATAACTTAGATCTTATGAAGACTAAATTTATGTAAAAATAAGACAGGGCAGGGGAAAAAACTGTACTGAGTATTATTTGTTTGCTACTATAAGCCCAAAATGTATAAGACAGTTCTTAAAACCAGTAGCATACCTGCTATTAAACAATGTTTTGTAGCAACTGGAGACATGTGATGGCTATAGACTGTTCCCTCAAAGTTAAAGACATCTGCAGGCTGATAATAAAAATACTAAATTAATCACACTACAAGTATGTTATCAGAATGTAAATCTTTGTAATTATTTTTCAAGTAACACCTACAAATAAGACTAATACAAATATTAATATTTACATAGTAACAATATTCTAGTTTAAGCAAATACTACATAGTAAGCCTGTTTCCAGCACTGGAACACCACCAGAGCTCACAGATGCAAAAGAAAGAGCAATAAAATTGGCTAATGAGAATTATGAAAGGAAATAACTACAATTATCAAAATTAGTAAAGCTAGCAAGAAAACAAGAGGATTATAATATGGAGATAGAATCAACAGGAAGGAAGCACTTATGACTAACTTTTTCACTATGCATGAAATAACAATTAAATAGTATCAGAGTAAAATCATTAATACATTCACACAGGAAACAGGAGAAACTGCAGCCATGAATTCACAGTTCATGTCAAAGCGAGATGAATTCCTGCATAACCTGTTTACTTTAAAAATGCCAGTTACATTGCTTAGCATTTTCTTAACGGCTTCTCTCATTCTCCACCGATTTCTAGTACTGGTGTCTGGGCTGCTTAAACCAGCAAAAATCCTGATCCTGAATGCCAAGACCACAAGTCCTTCAAAAGCAGTATTTAGGTTATTAAAAATAACTCACCCTGCTGTTCACTACCATTACACTCAATAATCCCCATGAATGAACTTCAGACTAGACCTCGCTGGACAAGCTTTACATAGCAAAAATTCAACTGGCAGTATTCCTGTTGACAGCAAAACCAGAAAAAAACTGTCCTAAGGATTCCAAGCTCTCGTACAGTTTAGACATTCAGGTGTTCAGAAAGGGACAGGTACATACCAAGGTATGCACAACTGCCAGACCACACCACCCTGCTGTTGCACCCACAGTTCTAACAGTTGGCTGGTTTTCATCTTTCTGGATGCTTGTTCCTATTCACCTCTGGGAAAACTGCCAATGTGGAAAAATAACCTGCACACAAAGAAGCTTGGGAGCTGTAGAAACTCTCTTACTTGTAAAGTATTCGTATCCCATATTTTCAAGGTTTTATCAAATGAGCTGGATGTAAACATGCCAGTGTCATGAGGATACCACTGGACTGTCTCCACACTGAATCTATGTACATCAGGATGGCTTCTAAAATCAAGGAAAATATTCCAATTGGTTAGTCTTGATATGCATCTTGTAATTGTCTTGATATTTGATGATGTCGTGCTTTGACTCANTGTCCAAAGGGTCTCTGCCGAGCTCAGCTCTGGCTCTCTGTTTCTGGGCTCCAAAAAACATCTGCAGCTGTCACAGCATAATTCTTCATCTTCAGTTGTGGCTTCAGGTGGATTTCTGTATCACTGGTTCCTCTCTATCTCTTCCATAGGTTTGCACCATGTTCCTTTCCACAAACAGCAGCGAGATGCCTGGAATTCTTCCTACCCCTTCTCTAGTAGGCCTGGGGGGGCCTTCATGGCTTTCAGCCTCTCCATGCAGGCCCTGATCCGGCACACTACATCTTGCTACTAATTTTTTTTTTATTCTCTCCCAAATATGTTTACTCACAGAGACCTCTCTATCTCCTTCTGCTTGTGACGGGGCCCAGGCAGAAACTATTAACCCCCTTGCTTCCAGAAGGAAAAAACCCAAACCATGACAGATGACAAGTTGAAAATACAGTTTAAATCCAGTAAACCCTCATTACTTTGCAGTTCTATTCTTACTGGTTCACTTCTTTGTGTTTTTTTTTTCTCTGCGAAGATGGCCATATGTTTTGCGGTGCATTCGCCACTGCACATGCACTGACAATCATGAATATGCAAGGACAGATGTGAATATGCAGATTAGCCCCACTTATTGTTCCGCCCCCCCCAGCCCTGGCACGCTGCCCTGCCCGCCACCATGCAAAGGGATAGGAGGCTCTCAGCACCCACAAGGACACCGTGCTGGGAAAACCCCCAATTCCCTTCACACTCAGCTGTGCATGCTGGTGCTGGGAAAAGCCTGCCCGCTTTGCTCGTCTCGACACCATGGGATCTGCTGGGCCCACTCCCTCGATGCCGGTGCTGTTGGCCCTGCTCTGCTGTGTCCCGGCATGTGTTGGCAGCCCCCCTCAGCCCTCACATGCTTTGGTAGTGTGTCAGCCCTGCCCTTCTCACTGCAATGCAAAGGGACAGGAGGCTCCCAGCGCCCATGGGCATGCCATGCCAGGAAAAAAAACCACTTCCCTTTGCTGCTTGGCCATGCACGCCAGTGCTGGGACCCACCTGCCCCGCTGTCTCGGTGTCTCTCCAGGTGGGTAGACGTGGTGTTGCCATTCTCTGGGTAGACATGGTGTCTGAGACTGGACTTCATGTATGGACGTCTCTCTGGCCACACAGACACAGAGACAGCCACTGACCACAGTCCTGCCACCCTCCTCCCAGCCCCCAGCCGCATGGAGTGAGTTCCGTCCTGTGCTATCAGTCCAGGAGATCAGCTTGTGGTGGAGAGCTGGAATACCTCCTCACTCGCAAGCGAAATGAGGCAATGCACCCATGCACCTGTGGGATCTGGTGGGCCCGTGCCGTGACTGTTTGCAAGCACAGCACTGAGTTCCTGCTGGCAAGTCAGGCTTGAGTTCCCTTCTGGCTGCTGAGTACAGCCCAGGCGGGGGGAAAAAAGCGGCTTGTCACGAAAGGATCTGTCTCCTCATCACCGATATCAGAGCACAGTTGCCCCACTGCCCCAGCAATCCTCAACAACAACAGCAACAGCTTCAACAACAACAGCTTCAACAACAACAGCTTTGCCAGCATGGGCTGGCGAAGTCGTGCCCTGGTGGTCTGTGCGACGGGTCCGGTGCCGTGCGGGCTGGCGGAGCCATGCTGAAGGTCCAGCACAGCAGGGATGTACCCTTGGAGACCCACGGGCCCATGATGCTCGAAGATCGACTGTATTTTTTTTAATTTATCCTGAAGTTTTCAAGAGCTACCTTCTTGTTGGCTTGATTTTCAGTCAACCAGTATTAATTACTTTGAAGAATTCTGATTTCAAGAAATTAAAGTTCATTACCTTTTCAAAATACAGTATCTGTAGCATATCTCAAGACACTGTTTGAAGCAGAAAACACACTGATTTCTTTTGAAATGTTTAAGTTGCAATGTTTACAGTTCTAATGTTAAACTTGATGGTATAATACTACAAAACATTTATATTTCTGGAATCCCTATCTCAGAAATGGATCTGCTGAAAAATACAAGGACAAATACAGTTCAAAAAACTCATAATTATTAGTGAATAATTATAGCTACATAGTTCTTGGCAATTCATGTAAGCTGATGTCACCAGATAGACAAGTTACTGAGAATCACAGGTTATTCTGAGTTGGAAGGGACCCACAGGATCATGTCGTCCAACCCTCAAGCGAATGCCCACCCAGGGAGCAGGCCCACAAGAGTGGAACCATGGGCACCAAGCCTCCCACCAACTAGACCATGTCACTAAGCTCATCATCGAGTGTTCTCTTAAACACCTCCAGGGATGGTGACTCCACCACCTCCCTGGGCAGACCATTCCAATGAGAGATCACTCTCTCTGGGAAAAACCTCTTCCTAACATTCAGTCTAAACCTCCCCTGGCGTAGCTTAAGGCCATGTCCTCTTGTACTGGTGTCATCAACCTGAGACAAGAGATTCACACCCACCTGACTGCAACCTTCCCTCAGGTAGTTGTAAAGAGCAATTAGGTTGCCTCTGAGCCTCCTGTTCTCCAGGCTGAACAAGCCCAGTTCACGTAGCCGCTTCCCATAGGGCTTGTCCTCCAGTCCTTTCACCATCCTTGTCGCCCTTCTCTGGGGATCGTTTATATTTCCATTCAGAAATGAAAGAGGAAGAATAATAGGAAGCTTTCCACTAAACTAGGATAGTTACAGAATTAATAAAATTAATAATACATTAACTGTGATAGGAAGACGGGACAGCTCCAAGATATGGACTAAATCACCCAGGCTCTGAACAATATATGAACCAAGCTCTGATCAATGTATGTCATTCGCATACCTTGCAGCACACACATCAGAGCTGGATTCTTATGGATCCTGCCTCAGAGCCCAATATCATGCCCCCAGACTCAGAATTACCATGTCGTTAACCTGACTGGGTTAACTTGAGGAAGCTATGCACCATCACAGCTGTTTGCTCACTCTACCCCCTAAAGCGGGATGAGAGACAGAATCCAAATATCACCCAAAAAGATAATAAAAGTTATGGATTGAGATAAACACATTTCAATAAAGGGAAACAAATCAAAACGAACACCACTCCTGCCCCCCAAAAAAGAAAAAACAAAACAACAAAAAAGAACCCAAACAAACAAGTCATGCAAAATCAGTCCCTCACCATAGGCTGGCTGATGACCCTTAGATCCCAAGCAATGGCAACCCATGGAAACTAGTCTCCCCTTTCCTCGCCTCACTTTTGTTGTTACACATGACATTGTACAATATGGAACACCAACACCTCTCAGGTTAGTTTGGGTCAGGTGTCTCAGCTGTGCTTCATCACACCCAACTGTCTACTCCCAGTCTCCTCACTGAAGAGGCAAAGTAAGGAATTGTGAATGCCCTGAGAGAGTGTTGAGAGAGCTGGCAGATGAACTCACTTGATCATCTGTCAGAGGTCTTGGCTTACTGGGGAGGTCACAAAAGATTGGAAGTTGGCCAATGTGACAGCTATCCATAAGAAGGGTCAGAAGGAGGATCCAGGAAATTATAGACCTGTCAGCCTGACCTTCGTGCCAGGCAAAGTGATGGAGCAAATCATCTTAAGAAAAATTATGTTGCACCTGCAGGAGGGTAAGGAGATCAGACCTAGTCAGCATGGCTTCAGGAAAGGAAGGTCCTGCCTGACCAATCTAATTTCCTACTATGATCACTTGACCCACCTGGTTGATGAGGGAAGAGCTGTTGATGTGGTGTACCTGGATTTTAGTAAAGCCTTTGACACTGTCCCCCATAACAAACTCCAGGTGAAGCTGGAGGCTTGTGGCCTTTGCAGTGGACTGGATCAGGAGTTGGTTGGATAACAGAGCTCAGAGAGTGGTGGTTAATGGTGCTGTGTCCAGTTGGAGGCCGGTCACTAATGGGGTGCCTCAGGGTTCAGTGTTGGGACCTGTCCTGTTCAATATCTTCGTTGACGATCTGGATGAAGGGATGGAGTCTATTATTAACAAGTTTGCAGATGACACCAAGCTGGGGATAAATGTCGATCTGGTGGAAGGTAGGAGGGCTCTGCAGAGGGACCTTGACAGACTGGATAGATGGGCTGAATCCAACGGCATGGGATTCAACCAGTCTAAGAGCCGGGTCCTACACTTTGGTTACATTAACCCCATGCAGAACTATAGGCTGGGGATGGAGTGGCTGCAGGATGATCAGGTGGAAAGGGATCTGGGAGTGCTGGTTGATAGAAAACTTACCAAGAGTCAGCAGTGTGCCCAGGTGGCCAGAAAAGCCAATGGCATCCTGGCTTGCATCAGGAATAGTGCTGCCAGTAGGACTAAGGAAGTTATTATCTCCCTGTACTCAGCACTGGTTAGACCATATCTCGTGTACTATGTTCAGTTCTGGGCTCCTCAGTTTAAGGGGGATGTTGAGATCCTTGAAGGTGCCCAGAGAAGGGCAATGAGGATGGTGAAGGGGCTGGAACACAAGCCCAATGAGGAACAACTGAGAGAGCTGGGGCTGTTTAGCCTGGAAAAGAGGAGGCTGAGGGGAGACCCTATCGCTCTAAACAGCTACCTCAAAGAGAGGTGTAGTCAGGTGGGGGTCGGTCTCTTCTCTCCGGCTACCAGTGATAGAACAAGAGGACACGGTCTTAAACTGCATCAGGGGAGATTTAGACTGGACATTAGGAGGAACGTTTTCACAGAGAGGGTGATCTCTCAGTGGAATGGGCTGCCCAAGGAGGTGGTGGAGTCACCGTCCCTAGAGGTGTTAAAGAATAGGTTGGATGCTGTACTTAGCAGCGTGACCTAGATAACAGGACAGTGTGTTATTGGTAGGATGGTGTGTTGGTAGCAGGGTGATAACAGGTTAAGTAATAGGTGATAGGTTGGACTTGATGATCTCTATGGCCTTTTCCAACCTTACTAATTCTGTGATTCCGTGATTACCAAGCAGTGTTCAGCACTAGCCAGAATATCAGTGTATTACCAAGACTGGTCACAAGTCCAAAACGTCGTGCCATACAAACTACTACAAAGAAAATTAGCTCCATCGCAACCTAAGTCAGTACAATATGAGAAAATAGCTTTATCCAACTGCAGCAAGTGAAGGGCTCACAAGGGTTCTTCACTTAATCTCTCATCTTTGCATTGCTCTCTCAACTATCCTGGCCTCCAAAGTGCATTGTGTAAACAGAGATGTAGATCTTCTGTTCTGTGGAAAGTTGCCTGGGGCAGAATGAGAGGAAACTGAGAAGCTGTGTTCACATCCTAACAGAAGTTATAACGGTACAGGAATTCTAGGGTGAAATGCAGTTACAACTCCCTGTATGGAATGTGTCAAGCAGGTTCAAAATCTGTCCCACATACGAAACATGCAAACTAAAACACCTGTTGGGGGCGAATAAAATGGATGGTGGAGCAGAGTAAAGACATTGTAATCAGGATCCGTTGAAATCCTTGCAGGGAGGGCAACTTGATGGTAGTTTCCTCCTGATAAATTGTATAACACCTATTAACCAAGGGAGACTTTGGGGCCGGCGAGCCCTGGGAGCAGTCTGAGGGGCACGCTTTGGGTCGGCACCCATGCCAGGCAGCCATCCCCAGAGGTTGGACAGCGGCAGACGGCACGAGGGGCTGTTTTAAACCTGCGAGACTTCCCACCTGTGGGTACTTAAGCCATTAACTCTCCTAGAAGCACAGCGAACCAGAGCACGGCGAACAGGAGTAAGGCAAACAGGGACGTTAACTGCGGGGTGCTTGGGCAACTGTGGGGGACTTGGGCAACTGCGGGGGGCTCATAAATAGGCAAATAAAAAGCAGTCAGCCCAGCAATTCGCGCGGGCAGGGCAAGCG
>WEKX01014057.1:0-22039 GCA_013390025.1 Pitta sordida | reverse complement strand
GTTCCTCAGCCCAAACAGAATGTTTGGCAAATATGACTCACTAAAGACTATGAGAACAACAGGGACTCTATATATCAACAGGAAATAGAGCTGTTGGGATCACTTATGATGGACACTTGTGTAATGTTTGATTATGCCTGTAACAGCACCAGAAAGGGCCAGAATGTAAATGCTATATTGACTGTCTATCAAATGCTATTGCTTAGTGTAATTATATAGTCACAAAAATTTCTGGATCTTTTACTGTACCTGTTGTATTACCTTAAGGAGTGTTTCTAATTTGTAGTGATAAGGCTTAGAGTGGTATTTCTTCACGACTTCATAGTAGAACCTTGGCATACTTACTGAACTAACTCCTGATTTTACAATGATTCATAATAAGCAATGGAAATGGCAAAAGCAGAGTATTCATCAGTTTCAGCAAAACAATGATGACCAGGTCACCTTCTGAAGATTAGAGCTAATTACTGTACCCTCAGCATTGGCACCTGGGGTTGCAGCAGCAGCTTTAAAGAAATTGACAAATTTGGGATATTGGCTAATTAGGCTATCCAACACTACATCAGTGGCTCTGGGGATTGGATGAATAGATTGTTTAAAGGATGAGGGTTAACCAAATAATTGTTTTCAATGGTCAAAATGGGATTATTGATTCTTGTAATTATTTGTATTCTTGTAATAATTTGGCTTTTACTGCCATGTTTGTTTAGCTTTCTGCAAAAGACGCCTTGCAGAAATCTATGCAAGCAGTTTTTGTGGCACAAATACAAAAAGGGAAGTTGTCAAGAATAGCAGCTGTACTTCTTGCAATTTACCCCTTATCAACACAGAAGAAATAGACATTGATAGCATCCCGGTGTGCCCTTGAGAACAAACAACTGCTGTAGAAAAGCCCCGCGTTAGAGCAGAAGACAGAACTGTGAAGGTCTACCAATGAACATAGTGTAAACATGTGTGCAGCCAATTAAAATAGCTTTCTGATACTTTAACTGTATGTGTGTTAGTGTTAGGCATGCTACACTGCAAAATAGAGCAGCAATTGATTTTTTTTGTTATTGGCCCAAGGGCATAGGTGTGAAGATTTTGATGGAATGTGTTGTATGAGGTTTTGTTTTTTTTTTATTAGAGGCATTTGCTAATTGGTTAGGACTAAATGGATGGTTGAAAGGTTTGTTAAAGAGTGCATTGCTACTGCTTATTGTAATACTTACAGGCTTTTGCTGCTTGAGCTGTTATATCATGTATCAAAAGAGTAATGCTTAAGGCTACAGACCAAGCCTGGCTTGTGCAAAAGAAAAGTGGGGGAATTGTAGAAAGATGGTTAGAACCTAAAGGGTGCTGGCCCTTTAAGAGACGGCACAAAGCTCAGGCTTGAGGCTCATAACATGTCCTTGAGTAACAGAAATAGAAGAATGTTTGGATAATAGCTTCTTGGAGAAAACAACAGGTGTCTTGCTAGTAATTGGAAAGTAGAAACTGCTGTGTGAGCATGAAATAGCAAAAATGTGCTATATATTATCTGTGTGAACCCTGAATAAACGAGTCAGAATGCTAATCCATATTGGATCATCTCTTTGATCTCCAAAGTCCTGGCTTTCTTCTTATACTACCACAATGCAATTCTGTCACAAAACATCTGTCCAAAGGATCTCTGCTGAGCCCTTATCTCCAGGCTTGTGTTTCTGGGCTCCAAAAAACATCTGCAGCTATTACAGCATGGTCCTCCATCTTCAGTCGTGGCTCAGATGGATTCTGCATCACTGGTTCCTCTCTCTCTCCATAGGTTTGCACCATGGTCCTTTCCACAAACAGCTGCGGGATGCCTGGAAGAACATTCCTACCCCTTCTCTAGTAGGCCTGGGGGGCCTTCAGATCTTTCAGCCTTTCCACACACGCTCCATTCTGACGCACTACATTTTGCTACTAAGTTTTTTTTCTTCTCTCCCAAATATGATTATTCACAGAGGCAGCCCTATCTCTATAACCTTGAATGCCATGGCAGCGACTGAGGCCCAGGCAAGAGCTGAGCTGTTAACCCCCTCGCTGCCAGAGCAGCAAAAAACCTAAACCAGGACACCAGGCCATGGCACAGCTCTTGCCACTGAAATGCCCTTGTGTAGCTGGCAGCCTCCTTGCGCAGCACAACTCACTCCAGGTCACACTGAGCCCTGGCAAATGAGGACCAGCAGGATTTGGCCACCAAGACTGATTCAGGATACACTCTCTCAAGGCCTCATGGAATGGTCCACATTTAACAGATCCCTTGGATCATGGTGCAGACAGGCCAGTGCATGGACATAGGGACCACCCGGCGCACATCAGTCCTCTTGTCCACCTGGTCCCCACCTGGACCTGCATGACACTCAAATCCACACACCTACTCAATAGGCAACACCACAAACTCCTCTATCTCTGAAAATAAACCACCTACAGCTGAGCTCCAAAAACCATGCTCCTGCAGAGAGATTTGGAGACCCCTTGCTTCCAAGTGCCTGGCTTTATAATGAGTACATGACGCTGTTAAGTACCAAGATACGGCCTTAGTCAAACATTTTTGTGATGATGTGACTAATCTGTGAAGCTTTGGGGTCAAAAGGAAACAGGGAGAGGGCTGTGACATATTCAGCACAGGCTGCACGGCTCTGCTTCCCTGCCAGGTAGCTCAATGAGCAAGGCCTACGGCCTCAAGCTACGCCAGGGGAGGTTCAATCTTAACGTTAGGAAGCGGTTTTTCACAGAGAGAGTAATTGCATATTGGAATGCGCTGCCCAGGGAGGTGGTGGAGTCGCCATCCCTGGAGGTGTTTAAGAGAAGACTGGACAAGGAGCTTAGTGACATGGTCTAGCTGGGGGGTGTAGGGCTGGACGACCCTGGGCCCCTTCCGGCTCGGAGTGGCCTGCTAGACTATGAGGGATCTAGGTTGGTGTTACGCTCTGGGATGTGCTCTTGGTCTCTGTACGGGTGTTAGATGGTGAGTTGGACTAGATGATCCTTGTGGGTCCCTTCAAACTCATTCTGTGATTCTGTGAAATCAGCAGGAGAAGGTGACACAGATGCAGGCTGCAGCAACATAGTGGGTGTCATATAACACTGCTTCTTGGGCAGGCAGCACAAGACTCCTAAAACTTCTGTCAAGAATTGCACAGCTTAGTGTCTAGGTTCAGATACTGTTACACTTACCCAAGGCACCGCCGCTGGGTCCCAATCAAGGTGGCTGGCTGCAGACATGAAATCAGATCCAGAATCCGGAAGGGTGTAGGCAATGCTGCTGACAGTGCAGGTGTAACACCAGAGCTGTGCCCAGCAGAGGACAAGTACTCTGCTTGTCATGCTAGGCTGCGCTGTTTTTGGGGGGAAGCAGGGAATTAAAACCCAGTGCTGGCCATAGACAGATGCTAGCACTTCTCAGCACTGTGTACGAATCTTTTATGGAGAATCAGACAGCTGCAGTTCCAGGCCCTTCTTTTAGCATTGTAGTAACAGCCCCACTGAGACAAAGTCAGACCTGTAAATCTCCCCAAGGATCTGTTGTGAACTGCAGACCATTAACCTGGAGCACTCCTGTTGCTAAGCATATGTTTGCCTGCCCTGCCAGTTGGTACAAAATACCTCACCTGAAAACTTGGGTAAGCGCATAACACAGTTTGTCTACTATTTTTAAATATATGCAGGCAATGTAGGAATGATTGAATAAAAATTACCTGTTGCTCCCTAAAGATTCAAATACAGATAAGTGAAACAAGTTTCCCAGTAAAAAAGACAATAGAAGTCTAGAAATTAAGCCTTATTTGAAGGGTACTGAAGACTATGAATAAAACTTAATGTAGAGCTTTTGTCTAGGACTAGAATAGAAATACACCTCTTAAAGTAAATTCCCACAGTTATCTTTGAGAGATGTTTAATTCCTGACATCAATTTAGCTAATGGACCTGTTTTCCTTATATTTATCCTTGGATGTGAAAGAAATTCAGTGTAACAGTAAACCTTAAAAAAGGGCAGAATCATGTCAGTATTTGTCATTATTTTTCATAGATTGTAATATATTCAGTGCTCCAATAATTCTTCTCAGTACTATTATATTGATAGGTAAATGAATATTTCAGTGAATATACGCTTGGAAGATCTAATTTCTGAATAAGGTTTCTAAGCAATCATCTTGTCATGGGGAAAGCCTTTTTGTTCTGTTGTAAAACTTTTCTCCTTTTTAATGGAAGAAACAATAAGTTTCTCTTCTTATCTCCTTTTCCCTCCCCTGAAAGGAATGTGGCTAGGGGAGGGGCTTTCTCCTTTTTCACCTGACAAACAATGGAGGACCCTGTGTCTTATCTTCCCTCCCCTGAAAGGAATGTAGCCAGGGGAGGGACTTTCTCCTTTTCCCCTGACAAACAATGGAGGATCCTGTGTCTTATCTCCCCTTCCTGGCAAGGCATATGGCATGGGGAGAGACCTTCTCCTTTCTACTGGACAAACAATGGAGAACTTTTTCTTATCTTCCCTTATCTTCCCCTCCCGACAAGGCTTGTGACTAAGGGAGGGGCCTGAGAGCCAGGGCGGGCTGAGAGACAGCCAATGGCATGGGAAGACATGCCCACAGGCATGTGACATGGGAGGGGCTCAAGGCCCTATAACTACAGCTGCTGGGCTAACAGGAGGTTTATGGACCTTCTGGACTGAGGATGCCTTGTTTTCACCACTGATCTCTACTGCTACCATTTTGCCCAGGACCATGTGGACCTTTGACTCCTCATCTCAGAACAGCTTTTCCCCTGCTGACTGTTGGATCTCCCTGCAGCCCCTTGGACATTTCAGGAAAGGATCACTGGCTGTTACTCCACTGGTTTGCCTACCCTGAACCTTATTGCCCTGTCCCTGGAGTCTGGGAGGTGCCCTAGTTTTCCCTTGAACTAGGCACCCCCCTCATGTTGTTTATTTTTTCCCACTTGTCTACAGTTGTCATTGTTCCATTGTGGGGATTTTTTAATACTGTTATTGTTGTTGTTCAAACATAAATATATATATATATTTGTTTATATTAAATTTTGTCCCTTTCTCCCAGTAAAGTTCTTATTTCTCTCCATATATATTATTCAAGTATTTCTAAATTTAATTCATCTTAATTAACCCAGGACACATCTCTATATGGTTTTTTGGCATGTCCCTCTGAAGTGGCTCAGGCACTGGCCATAGTCCAGGTGCAACCTGGTCTTCTTTGATAGCTGCGCTGCTTTTCCGACAGCATTTTGTGGTTCCAAAATATAGTGTTCCCAACTGTGGTGCCTATACAAAAGGTGCTGCAGAGAACTGCAAATTCATTCTAAGCTGGGCTGGGCCCAACTGCAAAAGGTGACAAGCCCAGCAAGTTTCAGTTGGCTTCTAGAGGAGACTCAGTAGTCCTTCACCCTGGTAATTAAGGTCCAACTTCACTTACCTTTTCCTTTCCCAGCAGCTGTCATGCAGGCTACAGTTGCACTGTCATGAGGAGACAGGCAAAGAAGGCATGTGGGCAAGTCCTGAATAAAGGATGGGAAGTTACAGAAGACAGAGACCAGTGAAGGCACATGCAAAGAAAGCAAGGGAATAATCTACATAGTGGGTTTGGTACCAAACAGGTAACATGAACTCTGCTTAAAGCTTCTCGGGTAGCCAAATGCTCTTCCAAGAAGTATTTTTGAAGTATGCCTGGAGCTCACAAGAAAGGATTGTTTCATAGGAAGCGGTTTTTCACAGAGAGAGTGATTGTACATTGGAATGGACTGCCAAAGGTGGTGGTGGAGTCGCTGTCCCTGGAGGTGTTTAAGAGAAGACTCGATGAGGAGCTTAGTGACATGATCTAGCTAGGGAGTGTAGGACTGGATGATCCTGTGGGTCCCTTCTGGCTCAGAGTGGCCTGCTAGACTGTGAGGGAACTAGGTTTGTGTTTACCATTCTGGGATGTGTGTTCAGTCTCTGTACAGGTGTTAGATGGTGAGTTGGACTAGATGATCCTTGTGGGTCCCTTCCAACTCATAATATTCTGTGAATCTGTGAATCCAGAGATGTATTTCTTGCAAAAAGAAATTAGAGAAGGAAACTCAGGGGTCAGTATGAGGACATCATATCCATTCCACAAACACTTGAGAATGAGGTAACTCCAAGGCTCTGACTGCACACTCGCTTCCACTTCTGAGAACACAAGTGCTGAAAAAGAAACAATTTCTGAGACCGTGAATAGGAAATGTTCATGGAGTAACTTTGGCACTGTACATCTGCAACACTTAGCACAACACTGTGAGGGGCACTGGAGCAGAGCCATGTTGCTTCTGCACTGAGCCTCTGTACCCATGCCAGGAGGGAGATAGGTACAGATACTTCTTTTGTCAACAGGCACTCACAGAGATCAATCTGACCCATTCTGAAAGAGGTATCTGAGTAACATCAGTTTCTAGACATGAAGTCCTTTAGCTTTGCGAAAACCCAAGCAACTTGCTCAGAATATGCACAAGGCACGTATGCAGCAGAGGTGCTGCCAAACAACCCGCAGTTTTAAAAGATATGCAGATGTGGCACTTAAGTCCATGGTCTAGTGCTGGATTTGGACTTGTGATACTAACAGTTTGACTCAAGAATTAAGGGTCTTTTCCAATCTAAACAATTATATGATTCTATGATGATAATAGATGTTCTGAAAATTCCCAAATCAGTTGCTTCCCAAAACCTAGTCTGGCTTAAGTAAGCCAAGGACTGTTTTGCAACTCATGTCAGCGAGGTCATTTCACACTAGGAACTTGTTCAGATAATGTCCTGTACTGAGGAAACTCTTCATTAATTACAGATACAACTATACAGTTCTTGTGTAAGTTCTTTTCTGAGCGTGGCTCTTATGCTCCTAAGCTCTACAATTGCACCACTATTCACAGATTTATAGGATAATTCGGTCTTTGTACAGGTGTTAGATGGTCAGTTGGACTAGATGATCCTTGTGGGTCCCTTCCAATTCATAGTATTCTGTGTGATAATTATCAAGGATGAAGTACAGGTTATAAACAGCAGCAATTAAATAAATTTTGTTGCCTTAATTTCCAAACAAAACTAAGAAGAAGAGTTTCAGAACAGCCAATGTCAAGACACTGACATAGGGAAAGCTCTGTACTTTTATTTCTGTCAGGTCACAGTTTCATGCTGCAGGTTTTGTAACAGTTCATGAAAACCATGTATTTCAGTGCTCCCTCTACCCCTCTTGGCAGTGTTCCAGTCCAGAAGAAACCTGATTTTTCATGCTAGCAAATGCAAAAAGTGCCTCTACATAATGGCATAATTTCAAGTTCAGAGTGCGATGAAGAAAATAAGATTTTCATAAAACCTTGGTGCTGCATTTAGTCACAAAGCAAGGAAATCCCTGTAAGGAACAGGAAATCCATTCTATATTTAGCATCAGCCTAATAGGATAATGTTGATATGGTGTACTGTTCTTCAGATTGATGGAGTATTGCATTGTTTCACTGCCAAGGCCAAGCTTCTTTAAGATGTCTGATCTTGCTGCTTTCGCAAATAAGCTGTCTTAAGGTCAAGGGGGAAAACTTACACTTTCTTCTTTTGGTAGTTCACTTTCTTATGCAAGTATAATGCTGCTTGGAGAAGGTCAACAAAAAAATCATCTGCTTTCCATGTTTTAAAGAAAAGGTGTGCACGCTATTCTGCAAAAGAAAGATAGGTTACAGCCGTCTATTAAAGCCTCCATATTTCCCAAGGACTGTATTTTTCTTAATAGTACAATTCATGTTTACAGTCCTATAGGGGTCTTAGAATCACAGAATTGTTAAGGTTAGAAAAGCCTTCTAAGACCATGGAGTCCAACTATTAACCCATCACTGCATTGTTCACTGCTAAACCATACCCCGAAGTGTCACTTCTAAATGTCTTTTAAATACCTCCAGGGATGGTGATGACACAACTTCCCTGGGCAGCCTGTTCTGATTCTAATTTAAAACAGTATTCTCTGATTTGCCCTATTATCTTATCTCCAAATCCCATTTGAGGAGAAAATTGAGAGCCTTATGTGACAGCAAAATGTAGCGATGCTCTAACCAGATGCATAATATAAAAGGAACACATCCTAAAAGTTTCAGAATCACCTAGCTGCAGCCCTGGTTTAAACTGATCTCCTATCTTCTACCTGTAAATAATACAGGAGATGTTAAATGAAATGCAAAACGTTTTAGTGTCAAATTTTCAAGAAGTGTCCACCTCCAACTTCTTTCTTTTAAACATGCTAGGATATTGCCATCTGTGAATGGGAAATTGTGAAAATAGGAATCCGAAATATGTCAGCTATTCATCAACATGTTCGTAATAAAAAAATGCAATAGATAGAGGCTGGGTTTTGGGGAGCAGGTTGCAGAGGGTGGGAAAAACATGAAGACTTTGCCAGAAGGCAATGACCAAACACCTAGACCAAACTCTGCAGGCTGTGCCATGGAGCCAGGAGCTTTGCACTACTCATGCCTAGCTGGAGAGAACCCCAGACTTCCCATGGAGACAGCATGTGCCAGATCCCTGTCTCTGGGTCCAGAAATCAGGCACCCCTACAATTTCAGTATGTCCCAGGAATATTCAATAAAATAGGAGGGAAATACTCACAATGGCACACCAACTAGGTATACAACACCCAACACTGACAGCTCAGTATGTGCTCCTGAGCCAATTCTCAACCTCAAACCCCACAATTTTTAGAATAACTTCTCTCTTGGGAAATTAAACAAATAACAAGTATTTCCAATGGGAAAATAATTATTACAAAAAAATTTTTTCTGATAACTTTAACCTGATAGAACCCTTTCTCTTTTTTGTAATTTCTTTTCAGTTAATATTCAAAGGATCTGTTACGGAATTGTTCAAGCCACTGCTTGTAATACAGCATATTAATGCATTAATTTTCTCTTTCTAATAGCAGTTTTCCATTCCAAATTCCTTTATCTGACTTCTTCATTATTTTTTCTGATAATAAAATGCCCTTTTATTTCAATCAGTTAATTCATTCATGACTTTAAAAATTCATAATTCACATTAAATAGGCTGGCAATTTTGCTCATGTCTGCTTGATCACTTCCTACAATTTTCAGTAACCTATCTGAACAGAGGTTTCCTTAAATTTCCTTCTCTTTTAGAAGCTTTAATTTAATCCAGATCTTTTGTAAGAGAACTTTTAGGAACAGTAATTGTTTCACACATGAAAAAGCCCCCTGACACACAGGATTATATTAATTATCATTGCCTCCATGCTTCTTAGCAGTTTTGGAACCACTTTACAGAACACGTCTAAAATACTCATAATGCAGTGTCTCAAAATTCACTGGTACAGCAATGTTTTCTCAGTACAGAAAAAGGCCTCATAAGAACAATAATTGGATTAAAAGTCCAAAGCTCCCATAATTTGTTCATCTCCACATTACCTCACAGATTTTGATCTCTAAACAAACCTTGCTCTTGCACTAGTTTATCTTCAAAAGTATGATCATTTTTGACGTCTTGATATTACAGTCTTAGAAGGTGAATGAGCAACAGCCTTCGGTAAATTGTCTTAACAGATGCATGGGCTGGAAATTCACTGCTTATTTTCTAGTTCTGATTTCTAACCTTAAGTCTTGATTATACAAGGATTAAATAAGTTTTTAGACTTCTAAATCAAACTCAGAAATGCCCACAACCACCCCTTGCTGGGTATTTGATCCCAGAAGACCCACACAGCATCTTCCTGCTTGAACCAAAACTCCTTTTTCCATGTCCAGTTTTGCTTCTGCAGAGCCAAAAGCCTCTGGGAGTTTGGAGAGTGCTACCCTGTCTACGCACGTCAGTCTCTTTCCAAAAAAGCATTGCATTTACTTTTTTAATGGATGGCCAAAAGAGGAGTGAATGAGAATGTATAGCACAACATTTACACTGTATCTGAGACATATGAACTGTGTTACTCTTGAGGGCAAGATTTAGGTTCAAAGCCTTCCTCAGCTGGAGAAAGTTTAACTTGGTGGAGTACCTCTAATGAAAATGCATTTTCACTCTTTCTTGGGCCCAGAAGCAGAGGAAGAACAGGAGGTGGCTAGTCTTGGAGGGCTGGTAGTTATGCCAACTCTTCCTCTTAGAAGAGTTGGAGTTGGGTTGTAATCCCAAGACACACGAATGGTTACCAGACTCACCATCAGCTTATCCTCCATGTGTGTTTTGAAATAAAGCATTTAAACATGGGCTTGGTTCTCTAGGGGAAAAATAAGTAGCTGCAACCAGGATATTCTGGACTCAAAATCCTTTGTGCATGGAGATCCATCCAGGCTCCTTATCATCCAGACACAGTAGAAGATGCCAGACACCATCTGGCCACCAGTGTTTTCTACAGTCTTGACCAAGACAATCCACCACCTTGTATGTATCCCACCTGGGGATCAACAGCATCCCTGTGTGGCACTGAGGAAAAGCAGACATCTCTCTCTGAGTGTTTGGGGGAGACATCACACCTGTGTGGCTGGAACTGACTGTAAGCCTTGTCCTGGCTGACCACCACACCTCTTCTTCACATAGGTACTGCTCATAGGTCACAGTACAGACCATCTGTAAGCTTTGGGCAAACTCAGCACAGTGAGCTTTCCTGATACATATCACATTTTCCAAAATTTTAATATCTCTCAATCCTCTTTTCTGGAATCTTTCTTATGTTTCAGCACATTTGCAAAAACACTGCATTACAGCCTGTCTGGTCATCTGCACAGTTGTACTAGATACCTCACCCTTCTCAGATAATCTGCTTGTCTATTTAGAAATTTCACTGGTTGCCCCAAATACAGATTACAAGTTTTCAGGAAACTTTTATCACCTCCTTTTTTAGGTTGACTTCACACCAGGATGCAATAAAGCTCCCATTAGATTTAAAACACCTAACTCAATTGCAACTTCTGCATGAGGCATTGGGTCATTAGTAAGAACAAAAATATTAAATTGTTTCAGAAGCCAGCTCATGCTAGTTTTTGAATTGGCTCCTCATACACCCCAGGAAGCTGGTTTGAGAACTGGGATGGTCAGTAGCAGGCAGGTGACCGATACAGCTAAAGAAAGCGCATGAGCCATTTCAGAAGATATGTTCCAAGTTCCTCCCCAGGTCTTTTGCCTTTTATTCTCCAATTCAGGTATTACATTTCCACTGGTTTCCACCAGGATTGTGCATGCACCTTGACATGTTCACAGAAGTTCAACAATACAGAGTTTCACAACTGGGACAGGTCCCTACAATCGGGACACCAGGGTGACAACAGATTCTGGAGAATTTCCCACTGAATAGGATGGAGAGAACAGAATTACCACATCGTAGCACTACAATGCCTCAAAAACTTTGAATAGACTAGATCCATTTACCACAAAAATCACAGAAAGTAACTTATCAAAGAATATATATTTTTTGTAAAATATACATCTGTAAGATATAATTTGAATACAACTTTTATACTTACTGATGTTGTTGTAACACTTTGAATTAAAAAAACCACAGAATAGTCTTGCTGCCAGAATTTTATGTCTGATAACACTTATAGTTTGAGATAACAATGAAAGAAGACTGTGTGTTGTGAATCAAGTCAGTGATGTTTATCTGCAGTCACGTTTTTGTTACCAAAGTGAAAAGTAAACTTAAGATTTGGCATGTACACTAGAATTTACAATAATTTAGGTCATGGTAAACTGAGAAAGCAAGGACTTATGTAAATCTATTCTGTTCAAATTTGTGACCCTTGCAAAGTATGTCATTAGTAAGAGAGAAGTCAAGACAGATGTAGATTACATCACTGTCATTATTAAGTGTGTATTTTTGTATGATCCACAGTACAACTTACTGCAGGAACGAGGAAGAATAAACATGGGGGTGCAGGTCTTTGCATGGAGCCTTAGCAATGATAACATAAATTCAGCTTTCCTTGATATAGACAAAAACTTATATTCCATGCAAACACATTTTATTTACAGCTGACTCATCAACAGTGACTAGTCAACCCTTCCTCTGGCAGCAGTAATTATGAACGGTCTTTAATCTTCTTTAAGAAGCTCTACTTCGCATGTAAAGTCTCAATGACCTCCTCAAGGTGTAAGTTGTTTATCAGGGTCCATTCAGCAGCAGCAGTCTCTTTCCAGTACAGTCCTTGGTATGGCTAAATTCCATTGTCCTTTTTCAGCAGTCAAAAATCCATGGTAAATTCTGTACAACACTGTAGTTAATATAACAGCAGCACCAGATATTATATTAATTCATTTGCTAAAAGGTGTTTGCAATTATCTATTGACAATATTTTACCAAAAGTAAATCAGTGTACATCTTTAAATATCAGAAATGTATACTTTGATAAATACATTATTGTAAAAGAAATCTGACATGTAGGTCACGCTACTGGGCTAGGCTATATACAGAAGAACATGTTACATGGTCAACAATGAGTTATACTTTTTTTCCTAACAAAAAATAAAACATTATTATTCAACCGTTTCAATGATTGCCTAAGGTTTCGGTCATTATGGTCTTCCCCATGTAGTTCTAAAACTCTGTGGTTTAGGGCAATTTTTTCTCACCAGCCCAGAACCTCAAATTTGCCATTGCATTTGTCCTGTTGCATAAACAGTGGTTAATATTGAATGAAAAAGACACTAGAGGAGATACAGTTTCAAAATTGTAATGAATGCTGGTTGCTAGGAGGAAGATTGATGCAATAGGCAAACGATCAGTTCTGTAAAGCCGCTACTAAATCCCACTTGAAAAATCTTCAGAGTGCACACGAGTTAGTCTAGATGAAACTAACTTGCACTTGAAAAATAGATATATTTCTATCTATACACATAAGTATAGTCCGTATGAAAAAAAAATGAAAAACGAAAAAAAAATGCTCTTAGTTAAACTTAAAAGAGGGGGGCATTTTAACAGTATCTCTATGCATTATGGAGACAGATGGAGAATACAGGAGACAGGTTGCAAAACAGATGGACAAACGACATATAGGACAAAGCACCTCAAAAAACATTGACTGAAGAATCTTTGAAGCTCATGAGTCAGAGGTATAAGGCTGGTCAAAAATCTGACTTGAGAACTACTATCCTCTCACAATGTTACAAAAAAACCCCCAATAACCATTTCAATTTTACTTAGCACTCAGCATCTTAAAATGTTGAAGACCCCTGGAGTAGAGAAATTACTACAGTACCAAGCAGCACTTGCTAGCTTAAAATTGCAAGTCTGGATGGCATTTACCTTTCTTGCATGTTTTGTGCCTTCCCCAAGCCATTAAGAAAGAGATCTGGCTTCTGCTTGCGTGTAACCAGTAATGACAACCTCTTTGCAGTTATCTGTGTGCAAACAACCGGAGACATTCAGAACTCTGATACAGCAATCCAGTACCAAAATAACTTAATCACAAAATAAAGCCATTCATAAACAAGTAGATAGTTAAAAAATGAAGAAAAAACCCAAACAAAGAAAAACAATCCAACATGCAGACCAGTTTATCAGTGCTCTCATTTCAGCAGAATGGTAACAATGTGAGAACACACATCCAGAGCCCTCTATGATCTCCACAATCAGCAACACTGCTTGTCAGGTGATGGAGACAGGATGGTCCATGCAAATGAGCAGACCCTTCAGAGCAGACATCTTCAGAATGGATTAGAGTCACAAGAAATGGAGGTTCAATGGAGTGACTGATAATTAGTTGGAAGCTCATTATTTTAAGTAAATCTCCCTGAAAATATGTTTATTTATTGAATATACTAGTTAACAGGATCCACTAACTGTCCTTTTATTGCCACAGGAAATAGGACAATATAGTAGATAAAAGAAGTGCTACCTTAAGTAATCATTAAAAGACAAGATGAAAATCTTCAGCTACCCAAGCAGCTTTTCTTACTACTGGCAGTCGCATCATGCATGAGTTAGATAGTATTTTTTGAGCCTTTTGTTAATGCTACATTTATTTCCAATAAGTGGTAAACAGTATTTGATTTAATACTATGTAGTCGATTGATGCCATCTGGTTTACAAGATGGAAGGGATGGGAGACTGAGAGCGCCTTAGAGGACAAGGTGAGCTGTAGGGTGATGTTACTGGAGACAGTCGCAGAGCATTGCCTGTCAAGCCAGCTATGTTGTTTAAGCTTCGAGATTTTTCGTAGCCTTGTATGAGAAAATGCAGAGACATCAGTTGAATTCAGCAAAAAAATAGACAAACAATACAATTTAATGTAATTCAAGGAGCTACTGGGGACTGGAAGGGAATCTGCCTCCAAAAGAATTTAACGCTTACACACATTACTACCAAAAGATACTAATGCATAAAATTTTAAATTATTTACAAATTAACGTAGACATCTTTCCCCCTCCCAAGTTAAACAGACCACTACAAAAGAGGTCTGACCCATGCATTCACATCTCATCTTGCATTCAGTATCACTCTGTAGGCTTGAGCAGGCTTCACAGAGTGCAAGTTAAAGGATCCCAACAGGGTTACTAGGTGAGCTATCTGGCTAAGCATAATCAAAACCACATTAAGATAGACTATAGAAACTGTTAGAATTATATTATCTCTGCTAAACTCAATTCCTGATAAAGGACGTTTTTTCTTTAAAATAAATAAACCAGGAAACAGATAAATTGTATACAGTATGTGAAAATCACTTTTTCAGAGGACGGAATGATAATTGAGAAAGATGGTCCATCTTCAGAAATATTAACCCTTAGACTTCATGTCTAATATTAAAGTCTAATAAGATAGAAGAGTTTGACACATTTGCAAATGCCCCCAAATGGCAAATTTAAAATATTGTATTTGTGTTTCTTTTCCATCTGACACAAATGAAATAAATTGTATTAATCCACATGAGCAAGTAGTAAATAATTAATCATTAAATGAGGCAACCACACAATGCTTCACAATTTGAAGGGAACATTACACTTGCAGATATTTCTGTTCACATACACTGTGAGCTCTAACAACTTACTTTTTGCTACAGACTATTTTCACTTCATAGAGGCTATGCTGCAAAACAATTAAAAGTATTGCTATTCACTGCATCACTATCTTCATACTCAAGTATTTTTAATACCACCTGAATAATCCCACTTATTAAGAAGAGAATCTACTCATCAGTCTGAAGAGAGATATCAGCAAGGAAATGCAACAAAGATTAAGCTGGACAAGACCTTGCTCCTCAAGTACATTGATAAGTGCTTCACTGCACGAACGAGAAGTCTCACTGATTTCAGAGGCATTAATTATTTCCTTAAAGACAAGTAAGCATCTAGACATCAGTTAGGTTAAGGCATTCTGATACAAATTGGTTACAGTAAAACACTGAGACTTTTATCACAGAAACTATAAGATGCCAATAACAATAAAGTTAAACATCACAAGGAATGTCACTAGCCTCTTTCTTATTTCCTGATTGAAATGGTTTCTAGCATTAATTCCAGATCTCTAGATAACATGAGTTAACAGAGAGCATTTTCAGAAAAATCATATCCTAGGTTCTCTCCTAATGACAATTTCTTACCTAATGAAAAATGCATGCTGTAAAACTTTACTTAAGGCAAATGCAGGACCTCATGTCTCCTAAAACTGTGCAATGTTCTCTCCAGACTGAAGGGCAGATCAGACTGTGATACTATACAGACCTCTAATACATTTCAGAAACAGCCTCCAGTTTCTGAGTTTCTATATTTACACTAATTAGAAATAATCATGTTTGCAAGGGGAATCAAGAGGAAGCACAATGCTAGTGTATGTATTTAACCTCCCTGTAAATAATATAAAGCTTATGAAAAAACTCAAAGTAATCAGGTAGCTTTTTAACATAGAAACTTTTTAACTTAGAAACTAGGAAAGTAAATGTAAAGATTATTTTCCTGCTATTTTTCTAATGATAAAAAGAAAGGACCAATGGAGGAAGATGCTAAAATTATAAAGAAAACAGCAATTCCTAAAAATGAAAACCAGATAAACAAGATGAATAGACAGATTCATGATCCAAAATTGGTACTTTTCAGGTATTTTAGTGGATCAGTTCTGAATCTATATTGACTTAGAGATAGAGATAAAAGGAAGGGGTTAGTAAAAAAAGTAAAAAGTGGTAGACAATGTGTGAATTAAATTCAAGTATTTAAACCTATATGGATATTATTTGAAGATGTTTTCTGCTTATGTGATACACTTCAAAGCCCATAGCTAAGATAGCTCAGCCTTCACTAAAATTACCATCAGAGTCAGACAAAGAGCACATTTCTCATCAAAACATCTATACTGAATTCAAGCTCTAGTTTTCTAGTAAAAACTACACCATTTTCTTTTCAATCTAGATTTGCAAATGAAATGTTCCATTATAAAATATATTTTATTGTTGTATAAATATGTCTTTAAGAGCTGATGGGTAACTTTTTTATAATTTCTAATCTATTCTAGTTATGGTTAATGCCATAACTTGCTGAGTGAAGTCAAAAATATGATCTTGCAAGATGGCATGGCAGTCTGCCTTATCCAGGTGTTCTTGACCTCCTCAAAGACTGGGCTCTTACCTTTTGAGGTACTTTAAATAATCCTAGTTGTGGAGAAGACAGTGTGAAATATATGCTCAGTGGAAAGGGTACTAAATCTGTGCAAAAACATGTTTGCAATGAAATTCCATTTAATCTGAATATTATATATAGGAATATGTAAAATGAAGGAGCACAGAAACAGTCATACACCCTTAACAGGTACTCTTTATAAATACCATGCATATGGCACACTGGTTCCATATCTTCCTTCACAAATTCAACCTACTAAGCTCGTGATTTTGAAGCATAAAAAAGCATTTGCAGAACCATCCCAGATAATTCCTTTAGGGTATATGGTTGGCTGGGATAGCTTTGTTTGCTATACACCAATTAAGTTAAAAAAAAACCAAAACAAAACAAAAAAACAAACCAGAAAAATCTTAGTTGAAAATGTTTGTACAGGGCCACATGGCTACTTCAGATGAATTCTGAGGTGAACAACTACACATCAGCACTCAGGAACATAAAATCTACTGGAATTATACAATTTCAGAAAAACATAATTTTGTAAGAGAAAAAAGCAATTCTTATCTAAGGAAATTGCAAGACTGCCACTGTCACTGCTGATTTTAGGGCTAGCTCCCGACGTTACATTTGCAGCCAGCTGTGGCCTGGTGGGCTAGCAACAAAATCAGTAACATCAGAGAAACAAGAAAGAAACGGGAGTTTTGCGAACTCTTACTGGGATCTATCCTACTGAACAGCAAGCAATCAGACTTAAAGAGACTGAATAATTGTAGAGGTATTTTTAGCACCTTGCAAGGTCAAGCATTGTACTTGAAGTCTGGTTGGGGTAGGAAGTAACCTGCAATACATCAATGGTGTATTGTAAAGAAGAAACATTTCTTTGCATTATAAGCCCAAATTTTGTTTGAAAGAAATATAAATAGCATCTCATAATAGTTTTTTTGTGTTCAGAACAAAAATATTGTTTACTTCTAACATTTAACCTTTAAAATGTATTCAGCTGCAAATTTTAGTAAGTCATTAAGAGGAGACCAAAGTTATTATATGATTAATTTATCTTTCAGAATGAAAAATGATATTGAGTGATGAGTGATTGAATGAACAAGGTCTGAATTGTAGGCTTTTTCATTAAAGATAACAGACAAGTGAAGATACAAGTGAAATGCGGGACCAACATCAAGAACACTTTTTTGAACACTAAAGGGAATGTGTTTCTAAAAGGAAAGAAAGAAAAGAATAACTAGGAGTAAAGAAAAAAAAAGATACATTGTGAGTACAATCTTTCCTCTAAGAGCATTGTGCACATAATTTTACTCTAAGATTGTTTTTCACAAGCACATTGCTGAGTAACCTTTTATGATCTAATGAAAGAAGTCCATACCTTTCCTGATCCCTCCATCAGTAGCACACGTGTAATCACCTGTTGTCAGTAGGAAACATGTTCCCCCTCTTCTGTTTTTGTCTCTTGTACTAGAACGTCTGATGGGAGGGAGCCTTTCACCAGGTGAGAGTGGCTGCTCACTTCCTGCACTGTCTTCACCTGATAACACTGGTTAAAGCACCATGCCCATTTACAG
Organism: Pitta sordida; assembly: GCA_013390025.1. Taxonomy (NCBI): domain Eukaryota; kingdom Metazoa; phylum Chordata; class Aves; order Passeriformes; family Pittidae; genus Pitta; species Pitta sordida. The sequence continues at coordinate 3,914 of WEKX01014057.1, read as the reverse complement.
ACAATAATGAATGAGGAAATGAGACATCACAAAGAGCTTATGCTGAATGCCAGATATTCCCATCACTCAAAAAATAGTTATAAAGTAAATCATTAGATGAAAATAAGATTGTAATTCATTGTTAATCAGTACAAAATGGCAAAAGGTTTCTGTTTTATTCAAGAGCAAATTACTTCAATTTTCCTGTTCTTCTAAAACTCATATAAAATTATATTAAACTAACATGAAGTAAGAAATAGTCAAATCAAGGCTCAGTTGGTTGCCTACCATGGACTGTAACTTTTCAGAGTACAGTCAGAGTTGGAAATTTCAATCACATATTTACTAATTTGACTCTCCTGTTTGCTAAACAAGAGGCCATGTTAGTAATTTTTGCTTAGAATATGCTGTTTAGTACTTTTTAAAGACAACCCCTCAGCCAGAAGGGCTAAATTTTCAACATTTGGCACTATAAGCTGTTTAATAACACACTTACCCTCAATTTCTTTATTTATAACACTTGCACTGCTTGTCATCATGTTGAGTACTTATCAACATGAAATGCTGTCTTTGGTCTCTGTACTTTATTTTACCAAAGAGTGAAACTTGTACCGCTCCTGCTTTGTCACTCCCAAAGGACTCTCTTTTAAAATTACTACTATTTCAAATTTAGTAAAAAAACAGTTTCAGGTTTACCTTTGCATTTAAACCTAAGCATGTAGTTTGCTGAACTGGGAATGCAAAGGGCAAAATTCAGTCTTGAGGTTTTGCATAGAATTCCTAGTGACTCTAATAGCATTCTTTACCAGAAATAAAACTACAGTGTGTGATGTGAACAGTGGTACTACTGAAGAGAAAGCTAACACTTAAAAATGGCTCCTCTTTGCATCTCTGCTCTCTCTGACTTCAGGGGCTGTAACCCCTTGTAAACAAAACTGCAGACACAAAAAAAAGTGTCTCTTTGTTCTGATCACACTGAGTTTTCTCCATTCAGAGTACCTTTATTAGAACCTGACGGCACGAAAAAGCTGTTGTAATTAACACTTTAAAGATGTTATTTCAAAGTGGGTATCAGCCAAAGCACTGTAAAACTAAGTATATTTCACTCTCAATGTGTGTTTTTTCATGGGGTTTTGTCCTCTTAAATATATTTAGGGTGTTCAAAAATATGTGTTAACTTTGTAAACAGTAACTCAAGGAGTGAAACCAAGCTTTTTAAAATATAAATATTATTCAATAACAGAGCAATAGACCAAAGAAGGATATTTTTCAGAGACTGATTTTCAAGACTCTTCTTTGTAAAAAAATAAATTTCAATTACTGAATGACACAAGTCATGAGTAGTTTTGCTTCTACAATTCTTTAGCAGTTTTCCCACGGGAGTCCAATGACCGGTATATAAGCTTTGTAAACAGACTGTGCTTGACTTAAGAATAAATACAGTTAAGAAACAAACAAAAATATTCTTGCTGCTAAAAGTTTTGTTTAGTTATACTGAGAGGTAAATTTTATTCTTTAACTGCAACAGATATGGAATATGGAGCAGTGGCTTAGATGCACTGAGGCTGTCATTTGATATGGATTTTCTCTGAGATAAGCACAAAATACTCATTCATCATTTGGAACTCTAAGAAATAAGGTAAGAGAAATCACAAAAATCAACAGTAATAGCAATGATGTTGCTAAAGGCTGTTATTTTCTTTTTTCTCAATAAACATTTCATCAGCTATTTTATTATCATTTAATTAATAGTTAATATCATCCAGTGTTGGCAGATTAAGGAGATTCTTTTAGCCAGGGAAGCAGAATGCCAAATGGAAAGAGAACTAGAAAGATAATTTCTTCCTATTTCCTTTGAGTGCTGGGCTTTGGATGTAAAGCACCTGCTCCTTTTAAATGACTGCTTCTTTGTAGGATCTTGCTTAACAGGCCACGATGTGGCACAGGCAAAGCTGACACAAGAGACAGACACTGAGGCAAAACACCATGGAGTCCAACAGGGTGGGACATGGTGGCTGCTCAAATAGTCACAGTCATGCAGGAAAACAAGAAACATCCATACAACGCAACAAACAACAGGCAAAAGAAAAGGTTGATATCATCAGCAGGAAAGCATTCTCAACAGAGCAAGCAAAACTGTATAGACCAGCTACATAGAGGTTTGGGAACATCACTATACCTATTTTGTCCTCTATGAGGCTGACACACGTGAACATTGGAGGGGAGAAGGGTGGGAGCTACGTCTTCTCCTGGCAGAAAGGCTGGCTGCTTTCTGACTCCTACCAAACATACTGGTCTATAAAGTGTTTTCAGAGGACATGCATTTCCAGTGGGATCCTACCTGATGGTCTGTTGTGCTCCATCAGCTGGTTGTCCTTGCCCAGGCAGATGTCACCCTGTGTGCTATTGCAGGCCATGTTCAAGTCTGTCTTGCAGAAGGTGGGTGAGCTGGCTTGAGGAGCAGGAGGGATGTGCTTCTTCCGCTTCCTTGGCAGTTTCTGCTTTGCCATGGCCAGGGAGTAGTACATCCCAAAATTGTTAACTATCACAGGCACAGGCATGGCTATGGTGAGCACCCCCGCCAATGCACACAGGGCTCCCACCAGCATGCCTGACCAAGTTCGTGGATACATATCCCCATATCCCAGGGTGGTCATGGTGACTACAGCCCACCAGAAGCCAATAGGGATATTTTTGAACTGTGTGTGTTCACTCGCTGATGGGTCATTAGGCTGGGCTCCCACCCGCTCCGCGTAGTAGATCATAGTGGCAAATATCAAAACACCAAGTGCTAGGAATATTATCAGCAGCAGGAATTCATTGGTGCTGGCTCGAAGAGTGTGGCCCAGCACCCTGAGACCCACAAAGTGCCTTGTGAGCTTGAAGATCCGCAGGATCCTGACGAACCTTACCACCCTGAGGAAACCAAGTACATCCTTAGCAGCTTTGGAGGAGAGCCCACTCAGGCCAACTTCAAGGTAAAAGGGGAGGATAGCCACAAAGTCAATGATATTCAAGAGGTTTTTGATGAATTCAATTTTGTTGGGGGAAAAAACAACACGTACTAAAAATTCAAATGTAAACCATACCACGCAGACTCCTTCCACATATGTCAGGGCAGGATCTGTCTCAATCTCATACTGTAGCACAGTTTCTGACCCGTTGACAACCTGCTCAGTTTTGTTTATAATAGTATTGAAAGCTTCGTGTGTTTCCAGGCAGAAGGTTGTGATTGAAACTAAGATGAAGAATAAAGAGGCAAAAGCAATGAACTGAAACAAAAAGAGATAAAAGAGGCATCAGAACCGCACAGCTCTTCACATGAATACTAATAATATAAGTGTTCATTATAAAACTTTTACGTATTCATGCCCAAATGACTGACAAATTCTTATGCATAAAAATTGACCTCTAGGCCAGAGGAGAGCAGTAGACAGTTCTCACATGCAGGCCAGGGTTCCAGGAGCAGGAAAAGTCTTAGTGATGGACACTATGACAAGATGCAACTCATTAAGAAAGTGGCAACAAATTCTTTAATTGTGCTACAGTTATACCTCCTCCATTGCGAGGAAAGGGACAGGCGACAGCCCTCGCAAAATATTAATCTCGCAAAGAACTGCAGGTCGTTAATATGCATGCAGGCCACGCCCATTGCCTCACCCCCTGGAACTCCGCAGGGCTCTGGGGCACTTTTTTGCTTCTCCCTTCGGACTCTCTGAACACGGGGAAGAAAAGGGAACCGTTTCTGAGCCCACTCTGCCTCGGGAGACCCCCTCCCAACCCCAAGATCCTGTGGGTCTGCCGTGAACAAACCCCATGCCGCTGCTCCCGCCCTCTCCCCAGCCCCAGTGCATATGCCCGCCGCGCGCTGTCTGCCCCGTCCCACACAGCCCGTCCCGTCCCACACCGCCTGTCCTGCGCCGCCCGCCCCATCC
>WEKX01014056.1:48969-86650 GCA_013390025.1 Pitta sordida | reverse complement strand
CTCCTCTTCTCCAGGCTGAACAACCGCGAATATTACCCTTTTTGCTAGGAATTTGTTGACAAAGACTAACACCCTTCCAATGCCACTTCAGCTATTATTATTGCTTTAAACATCTGCTATTCTCCAAAGATGCCCATTTATTTTTTGTCGAAGTCATAGAAAGATGACACTCACTCTTCTAAATATACACAGAACAAACAATTCAGTACAATCATCTGCAATCTAGGAAACTGGGGGTTCATTTATCATGACACTATTTCACCAGTTTGCCTTTCACTTAAATTCATCAAGCCTCATGCACTGACTGATGGAGTCAACAAGATACTTTTTGGTGGTTTAATCTGTTTCAAGTCAAGCCATTGGACAAAAGCAGATTTTTAGAAACAACTGATTAGTGGAGATGCTGCTACTTTCTGCAACTTGAAGATTGCCATTGAGAGAATCCTTTATTTGCCTTAACATCTGTGCTGTAGCCCTGGGTTGTGGAAGTGTTACCCAGGTATTGTAGGTTTCTTTAATTTAATTGCCTTGATATCCATTCAGTTAGGTTTTTTCCACTTCTGTAAAATATAATTTTCCTGTCTTCTCGTTTCTCTGCTCTTGGCAGCCCTTCCCCTGTGCTTATCAGAAAAGCAAGAGAGAGGACAGTGTCACACTTGAATGATTTTTTATAAAGTTGGGATATACTGTAGGTTTCATAATAAGAAAGCCTGGCCAATTGAGTTTGTATATATAAATTTTTCAGTTCTGTTGCAGCTACGGGATTAAGCAGCATAGTAAAAGAAAAAAGTGGAGAGAGGGATTCTGACTTTGCCGTGGCATCACTCTATTGAATTCAGCACGCTTACTCCAGGTTTATGCTGGAATAAAGGGTGCTCCGAGTCAAATCAAATAGATCAGTTTATGGTGCTTTTGGAGGCATCAATTTACTCAGTCACTTGGAAAATCTTACTCCCCTACTGCCAAGGATCTGTGACAATTCACATTTCTAATATATTTGGTGACCTGCCCTATGGTGTGTAAATGTGTTTGCTAAGTAGAATTAGGAATCTATAAAGCAAATTTTATACAGCAAGCCCTTCCCTCTCTCATGCTTGTGGGCAGAGTAAAGAATAAGATGCACAGTGAATTTCCTGTCCCTGTAGAAAGACAAAAATCTAATTAGTGCAGCTGGCCTGTAGCAGGTCTGGATATAGCCTGTCAGCCAGTGACCCCTTACACAGCCCTCAGAAGCAAACTCTAGCTAGACACAGGTCTGAGTGCCCTTGTTGATGGGGAACAGGATGCCAAGAGCCTGCGGTGAGGAGTCCTGTCCTGACTGATAGGATTTCTCCCATGCTGAACAGCATCTTTTCTCCCCTTCATTGGATGAACAGTATTCTGGTCCTGCTCTTAAATGCCTTAATATACTATCCTTGTTCTGTAATGGGACAGGCTTAAGCAGTCTTGTAGATGTGAGGGAAAAGCCTACCTGCTTCCTGTATCAGTGGCAATTACATGAAGTAAACTTATCAACGATGACCACATGCTACTACCATATTTCTTTTATGAAAAGGGACTCTGTGCTAAGGGAAAATAGATAAATGTTGCTGTTTGGAGTTGTTTTGACAGATTTTTTTTTTTTTTTGAGTCCTCCCCAAGGTGTGAAATAACACTTGGCAAAAAGTATCTGAATACTCAAATGCGTCATTTGGTGCCCTAAATGTTTACATCCAAATGATGACACAACATCCTGCAAGAACAAGAGTCTGTTGGCTGGAATCTGAACTGGTTTCCTAATTCACACCTGTGCATTAGCAGACAAGGAGCCATCAATCACAGCCTCCCACGTATCCTGGGTATGGTGCTGTGGGCAGGCTGGAAACATTTCTCAGAGTGCTGATAGGAGGGATCAGGTAGAAAAAATGATAGAAGAAAAGTAAGAAACCAAAGGTAATAGAATTACAGGAAACAGGGTTGTAAGTGATATCAGGAGGCTGGATTGACTATACTCGTGTAATTCCTGACAGATGAGATTTAAAAAATCTCTTTGAAGGGCATTACGGCCACAGAACGACAGATACAATTTGTTATAAACAAATCACTCTCTACATCTGCTAAATCTTAAAGCACCGTTCCAAAATGGTAGACAGCAGTTTGAATTGCTATACAGAAGTTCCTATATCTTGTTTTATTCAAGTATGTATAAAGTATCTATATAAAATATTTCTCTACAAGATGGAAGAGTATAGGTGTCCATGATTTTTGTAAGACTTGACAAGAAATGGAATTTTCCTAGAGTAAGAATGGTGTAGCAGACTTGAAACTAGGCTCATAACCAACTTGTACAGCTTTCAGTTTTATGAATGGATTTTGCATTTAAGAAGTGTAGAAGTAAATAAAAGCAGATAAAAAAGAAAATTAACTACCATACAGCTAAATCATCTTTAGAAAAGTATCAAGGCCAGGTCTCCTCATTAGTTTCTTTCTTTATTAGTACTGGAAGAACAAAGAACAGCATTTACTTTATATTCTAAAGATTAATTGAAGTGGGGGATGGAACAGTGAAATTGAATTAGTAAATTATTAACCAATTCCTAAGTAATAAGAAATAATCTATTACAGAACATTTGTCTTTAGGAGAGAAGGTGAAAGGAATAAAGGGACACAGACTAGAGACAATCCATCAAGTCAGCTACTGGAACATGAATAATGAAGACCTTTGAACTTGGCAAATTTTCTAGATCTCTCTCTCTTTACTGTCACCTACAGATTGTCTCAGGGTTGCTGCTTAATCTAATGGCCGCTTTTTAATTTTTGTCCCCCACTTTATTAAAAAGGCTCCCGTTATAATTTAGCAGCTGACGGTGAAAGCAACAGTTAACTAGGCCTGAATCTGGCAATGTGTCAGCTCAGGAACTCCCTCCAGCCTGCAAATACAACTCCACCCACTCACATTTTCAGGAGAGCAGTCTGGTGCCAAGGCAGCGCTGCCAAAGGTGATGACTAGGGAAGTGGGGATTCTGGCTTCTTTGATTTCTGAGACTGCCTGTGAACAACTGGGTTCTTTCTTCCTTTTTGAGTCAAACCTCGCTTTGATGACTGGAAGGCTTCCTCATTGCCTATTTCGAAGGTTAAAACTCTAGTTTACTTTTAGAAACCATAATAAGTATCGCTAGTGTCCGACTGAAACCAACAAACTTGCCTCATAAAGTTCAGACTAAGAGGAAGGGTCTGACTTTCACTATGAATATTTCTCAATAGCCTTGTGGTTTAAAGGTGTTTTGAAGCAGCCCACAGGGGTGAGGTTTTAATCTGTCCATTGCTTCTGATTCGTGGTGTATGGGATGCGCTTGCAGCATGTGTGAAAAGACTGGGGGGGGAAGGGGGAGAAGGTGTGTAGGGTACTCACAAGCACCCCCACCCACCACGACTGCTTGATGGAGTTATGGCTGTTTTAAATGCATCTAGTCCCCTGGTTTGGGAAGGGTTAAAGCCTTTGCACTCTCTGCCTATATTGTAGTCTCCGTCTGACCTGCTTCAGTGGTGTATCTCTCAGCTCTCAGCTGCAACCCACAATACAGACACAGTCCCTGTTCAGAAGTACAAAATGGACGAAAAAAAGTGGAAAATGTGTTTTGTCCTACAGTCTAACTGTGCTTCACATTTATAGCACAATGGAGTCATAATGGCCTTGATGGATTTTTGAAATGGGAGGTGGGAGGCTGAAAGTGAGATTTTTTTGAAAACTTCTACCTAGTGGTGCCTGAGCTGTGCCAGGGAAGACTGTGCAAACACACATTGTTCTTTCTCAGACTTTTGCTTGGGATTTGATGCAAGCTCACAGAAAAAATAAAGTACTAAATTCTTTACTTCCACCTCCAGTGAACAATGACTTCTTGAGTCATTGTACTCTTAGCACAGCTTAAATGAATCACTTCAGCTCCAGGGGTGAGCCTGTCTCCCCAGCCTCCTTCCCTGTGTGTCAACAACCCTGTCTCCTCCCCACTCTGGCTCAATTACTTAGACCATTTTCCACCCACAGGGCCTGCCAGGAGTGGGAAGTGGCAGAAGGACATAGGTGAAATTGTCCTGTGCTTGGGCTCACTTTCACCAAAAAGATGCTTCTCTTCTTCCCTTTTAGCTACAGCCCTCAGTTCACGTTCAAGGGGCCTGAATCCAATTTCTCCCTTTCACCTCTCCCTCCAAATGAGTGTTGGCTCTGGTTTATAAACAAAAGTACAGCTACACACCGCGAGCAGCTGTTTCACTGCTGAGTACACCCTGCCACTGCAGAAGAGTGAGAGGAAACTCTTGGACTTGTTCTGCTCAGCTTCACTGTGTGATTGGGCTCTTAACCACGTCAGACTCACGGCTAGACCTACAGTGATTGCCTGTTGTCTGGCAACACTGGCTGGTGATGATTTCTCAGCAGAGGTTTCACTTGGAAAACTTCATTCCTTCTTAGAATGCTCTCACGATGCTGTGTGTGAAGATGAGCTTCACTAGCATCCACAGGAAATGTGCTGCTGGATCTGGCTCTTCTATCCCTCATGCCTGGTGTGTACATGCCAAGGTTCTGCTCATCCTGCGTGTAGAGACGCTGCATCTAGAGCACACAGATGGGGAGATCCTGCACCAAATTGTTTTGACTACAATACATGTGGTGCCCTCTCTCAACACTAGTCTTGTATTCATTTTTCCTCTGTGCCTTTGGGGCAGGCTTACAGTCTCTGAAAAATTCTGTTTTCTCATTCTTATATCCCAAGTCCTTTGAGTTAAACCATTACAAAGAAAGATACAGAGATGGCAAAGGAACAAGGGATTTTCTTGTAATTTTAACATTTATTTCCTTCTTAAAGATACAATTGTATAAAATAAGTGATGTCCTGGCAAAAGCTCGTGTTATCCCATGCCAGACAATTTTATCACCCTAGCCCATGAAGGCTCTAGTGTACAACATAAAGCTTCTTTGCTTTACGACGTGCCAGTTTTTTCAATGCCAGACCTCCCTTGGCGGCTACGAGGAGTTTTCCTTCAAAATTAGCCCCTCTTCAGCATCCTTCTGCCCTCCTGGAGGTACCACCGCTGCGCAGCCGGAGCCGCCCCGAGCGACCGGCTCGGCGACAGGAGGGGGAGCTCGCAGCGCGCCGGCTTTAATTGGCGACTTAATTTAGCAACGCTGCAAAATCACCACTGCAGCTGAGGTGTCCATAGGGCCCTTCTCAAGGCCTCCTTCCCCATCCCCCACAAAAAGAAACAAAACAAAAAACCACAAAAAAATGAAGGGAGGGGGAAGGCGGGGTTTATATTGCAGTTCAGGTTAGGATGGAGAATTTAAATTAAAGGAGAGTTGAGAGGCAATGTGGCTGCCGGCAAATGATGGAATTTTATTTACAGTGCTAGCAGCAATGAGTAAGATGCTGCCGGTAGTAAATAAAACCTTTCTTCTGGTAGACTGGGGCAGGTTCACTGCTCTTCTTGGGCTTCTCAGTTCAGAGGAGGAATCAAGGGTTGTGCCCCCTTACACTGGCACTGAATTTTGTTGTATATCTGCTAGGACACCCGTGAAGGGGAACAATGCCATTCCAGTGAAATAAAAGTATCAATTACTAGTCTCATCAAAAAATCACAAGACTGATCAAGGCCTCTTCTTCAGTATAAATTCAACCGAAGGGTACTCAAGTCTTTGTTGTTACATGGAGTAATAGGGGCAGAATTTGGGTTCATGCACAAACTCTCTTCCACACCCTTCAGCCTGATGCAAGGCTCAGGCCAAGGTAACATGAAGCTTCACGAAGTTAAGATCGTTTTCTGAAAAATTCCTCTTGAACTTGGAGGAAACACATTTTTTTTCTTTTGCTTTCACTGTTTTTACCCTTTTCTCTGAGAAGTTAATTGAAGGCAGAGTCTGGGAAAAATTCCTAAGTTGTCAAAGCACCTTCCTGAAGACATTTCTCCCTAAGGATGCAGAGGAAATCATAGCTTTCAGATTGCATTTGTCCAGGTAAAACTATCATCAGCTTTTATGGAACTAAGCCACAAGGAAAAACCTGTGTTGGTTTCACAGCAGTAGTGAGAGCAGTTTTTGTGGTGATAAGACCAAGCCCTGCTCACCCTCGTGCACAACCTGCTGGTGCAGCACTGCAGCTGAGCTCCTCTTTAAAATGGACAGTATTTTTCCTAGTGCAGACAGCCCTGTAGAAAGTTGATCTCCAAATATTGTAGTAATACATTGGAGAGAGATTCATTTTACAGCCTCTCTAAGTGCTTTCATAATTCTCCTGTATAAATTCCATGAAAATTCTTAAATTTTGTATCTGGCAATCTCTCATAAAATGGCTTTCTAAGGTAAAATATCCCCCTCCTTATCTATAAGGTCATGACCCTCATTATTACTGCAAGCTGAGGCTACGACTAGTAAGAAAGAGCCTGCCTTTTGAGCTGTAGGAGAGAGAATCTAGATAGATCAAAATATTTAGTGCCAAATTAAATAATTTCCAGTGAACTTGCCCAGATAGAAGGTTGTATCTGCCCTTGCTGTGGAATAGGAGCAGGTTTCTCTGCAGGCACAGAAAGCTTTCTGCAGATACAGCCCTGTGATACATTTAAACAGAATGAACCTCATTCTTAAACCTATCTGAAAATGTTAGTGGAATCATGAACACTGACCTTAAAATGAAAAATGATTTGCAACCTTTGCAGAGATGTCTTTATCATAGTGCCATAATTTAAAGTATTTTATCCACTCAGCTACACAATCTTACCATTCATTTGCAGATGTCATTTTACCTACAAAAGAGTTCACTTAATATCCCTCAAAGCCAGAAAAACCTAACAAGTATTGCAAGGGGAAAATTATTACTAATATATTATATAGAGGGGAAAATTATTACTGGTATATTATATAGAAAGGCTGTAAAGTTCAAACAGAGGGAGTTGTATGTGCACACTATGTTTCATGCAAATTACACTTAATAGTTTAACACTGCATTATGTTTTGCCTCCTGAATAAAAATGCTTCTGTAGTTATTTTTCTAATAATCTATATAACTTTGGGGAGCTAATTAAGGCAAGCCATTTTCAAAATGCCTGTTTAGCTGCCTATATCAAGTGGCCTGATTTTCAAAACTGCTGACTACTGAAGCTATAGTAAATTCTAAGCATCCCTTACTACCAAATAATTTTTTTGTGGTCAGTGGAAATTTAGGAGCCTGATGTGAGTTGCCTTTGAGATATCTGTGGTTTCATTATTTTAACTGTGAGCCCTTAGCTCACAGTAAGAAAATTAAATCTAAGAAACATTTTATTAAGCTTGTGTCTCCTCTCTTTTCTCCCCTTTCATGCTCGGAAAAGATGCCAACCTGCAAGACTTTCAATGTAAAGGGGTTTCCGTAGCTGTAGAAAAATGCTGATATTGCTTCTTGATTGCAAAGGGAGCATGTGACGTAATTCATCCACATATGGACAAGAATGTCTTCCAAGACTGGAAATGCAAAACTAATCAGGAACACATATGACACACTGGATCCAACACACATGCTTCACTTGGTCTTCTTGGCTGCCTCACATCTGGCTCGGAGTGCAGGCAGAACTGCACATGACTGCCTGCTTTCTTTTGTGGAGAAGACTGCTGAACTGAAGCCCCGTTTTGCCTGGAAGGCTTCACTTTCATCAGCTTACTGAATGTTGAAGTATGGTTTATCTTGCCTGGACTATGGTTTTGAATGTATTCATTTGTGAACTAACACCATCAAACATGTATATTTTGAATCCTAAGCCTTTGGTTTGGTCTGTACACAGATTTTGTACTGATATAACTAACCAAAGTGCTAGTAAGATATATTTTTTTTTTTTAATCCCACAGAACAAAATGCCCTCTGGCAACTGACTTGAAAACTGCATACCAAAACCTTATTTTGAAGAGCCAAACTGACTACTGATAAGGATGCCAAATTCTCATTGACCTAAGCAGAGGATCTGCTTCAGAAATGATGGAGGTGTCGTGTTTTATATTCATGTGTTGACTACTGGATGAAGCTATGCCTTTTTGGTTATAAGGAGAACTACCAAAGTCTCAAACAGGATGCTGGGGTTCCCAAGGCTGAGCACCTCTGGAGAGGTTTAGACTTGGTTTACCAGGAACTTTTATCTTGCCTCAAAATTTAGATGAAGACAATTCTTCCTTGCTGGATGCCATATGTTATATAAAGATTTACAGAGCTCTTCGTAGCAGGTGCTTTGGCTGTGCTGTTTACTGCTTTAGTGAGAGACCAAGTAAGATTTTTATATTCCTCTCCCATAATATTTAATGAGCAATATTTATACTTATGTCAGAGATATGCTTTGAGCCGTGATTATTGTCTGCACTTTTGCACTCTAATATGATGTCCAACTTCAATACTCACTGTTATGAGGCAGCATTACAGGCAGCGATCCTTGTCTGATCTTACAAAATGTGGAGAGTGGTTATGGTTTAGGAGGCTGGATAGGTCTGTGAATGTGAGTAGTGAATTATGAAACTGTTGAATTTTTGTGTCCTGAATCTGAAAAGCAGCCAGCCAAAGCAATGTGCCTACAATATATATACACACATAAAAAAGCACACAGGCACAAGCACATCAACAATACAGGTATGGATAAAAAAAAAATCAACCTCATAAGTTTGTCCTGAATCAAATATACTAAAATAAATCTCAACTACATTGTCTCAAAAGCATCCCATAAATAGAAAAGTGCTCACACACGTTTGACCCTGCTAGTGGGATACCATACATCAGCTGCTCCATAATACCTCACTCGAAGTATCTGACTAATCAGTCATGCTGCCTCTCTTTTACAATGGGCCAAGGGATGGGCACAATCTCACATCTCATGGGAGGCTATTTATTGGGCCCTGTAATGCAGGCAGGAGTCTGAGCTCTATTTCTGAGGGAAAGTGGTGACATGAGGCTAACTCAAAGGAAGCACATGGGACAAACCCTGGTGGAGCAAAATGACTGTAAATGTATTAAAGTGGAAATTTGCATCAGCTCAAGACAAGGGCTGAGGTACTCTGAAAGCTCAGACCCTTAGTGAAACAGGGCATGGTGTCTCTAAATTTCCGTTAATTGTTACAGGTTAGATCCAATGAGTGTTTAAAAATGTAATTGAGGGGCAAAGATTGCAAAAGTACTTCAGGTTTTCCCCAAAAATTCATCTTAGTTGGACTGTGTTTGAGGCACAAATCTTTCAGAGAGGTCTTTGCACAGAGGTTTCTGATTCTTTTCATGGAAAGATGGTGAAAGGAAAGTAGAGAGTAAGCAATACTCATGCACAGGTTTTTGAGAGGGGAAGGGAGGGAGTTTAACGTCATGGAAATTGTCAAATCTGGAAAAAAACTGTCAAAAAGGCCTCTCACAGAGCTCTCTTTGTGAGAACAGTTCTTCAAGCAAGTCCTCTTGAGGCTGAATCACACAATTCATTAGAAAGAATTGGTGGGTAAAATAGTAGCAATGATCTTTGAAAAAGAAAGTCCAATTTCCACCTCCCATTTTGTCATAAGCTGTCAGGAAGTGTTACACAGTGCTATTAAACAGCTGTTGCCTTTATTTTTTGAGACAGGTGATGTAATGCCGGTAAAAAGCCTCGCTGTCAGTAAATCTGAGAAGTGTGATGAAAATTCCCCTAACTGCCACCTCATAATAGTGTGAAATCTTAGTTGCCCTGGATGGTTTTTCTTCCTAAATTCAAGAAATTTGGTTTCGTTTCCTAGGACATTCATGGGGTTGGGTTTTAGTATCTTTTTTTGGAGAGGTGGATGCTGTGACCAGCAACTGTCACTTTGGATGGATCCAGGTCTGGGTGAGGAGGCAGTGGAGAAACTGAAAAGTGGACGGTGGGAGCAGAGATAACCCTTGAAGTAATGGAAGCAGTTTTTTAACAGCTAGTCTTAGGAACTACTTTAGCATGCTTTTATTTGACTGCTGACAGGCAACTGCTCTATAGTGGCACCTACACTCTATTAGAAGACTTGGAGAGAAATTAAGACTGCACATTAAATAAGGTCTCACTGGCTCTTGTTGACATCCTCCTGATTGACACAAGCATAGATGAGAAGAGAACCTGTCCTTAGGGCTTATAAAAAGCCCTCACATTTCTAACCTAATTTTTTGTGTGTTTAAAGCTGGCAGACTAGTGGTGCTACCTCAGAGAGAACTGAATCAGTACATAGTCACTTGGCTCCACATTCCTGCTGTTCCTCAGGCAGCCAAATGACAGTGAGAGGGGGAGGAAGGAGTTGCAGTGAATGTGTTGCAAAAAGCACTAGAGTGCAACAAGATGGGGGAAGAAGCAAGGAATTCCCTGCTTCAAAGCACCACCCAGCAAAGACTTCTAATTCACACAAAGTGGTGTAGCTGTCAGCCTGTATCTGATGGAGATGTTTTGGATGGCGATGCTGGGTTCCTCGGTGCTCATTCCACTACATGAGCCCAGCTGATTCTTCGAGGCTTGTATGCCTGAATCACCATCAGTGCTATCAATCCACTACAGAATGGTCCCAGCTGGCAGATGGGTCCTCCCACTCAGGTTATTCTTCCTGCAGTAGCTGAAGAATTCTTCTGTTGTAAGGCATCACTAGGTATATGTAGGGCAAGACTCTTACTGAAGATGGCTCTTGTGATGGGAAACTGCAGTGGACAGCTGAGTTGTTTAACAAACTCAACATCTCCTGAGTTTATGAACTGTGAGGACATTTTTATGCCTGTATGCAGATAGCAGGTTCTACATTGCAAGAGTTTATATTAAAAAAATTCACAGTCAGTTTATATGGACTGCCAATTCTGCATTTTAGATGCTCCCTTCACCACACAGATGCATAGGAACTATTACTGGGACACCCTTACTGCTGATTCACAAGGAAGACAGTCCAGCAAAGCATCAGACTGTGCAAGCTGAGACCCCGAAGAGGAAAAAGTCAGGCTCTCTCCCACTGCCATTGAGGAAAACATCTATTTGCACAGTGTAAGATATCAAATGACAGTGGGAAGAACTAAGAATTTTCAGGCCTCCCAGAGGAATATTATAAACTAAGCAGACAAAAAGCAAAAGTGTATAAAATGCCTTGACAGTGCCTTTTAAGAGAGTCACCATGTGCTATTTTAGCCAAGTCTTTATTCATTTCTACTTAATGTTGTGTGCTAAAGTTCTCAAAGCTGCTGGCAATACTCAGTGGAATAATTTTAGAGCAACCTTAATAGAATGAGCAGAATAAAGGATTGTTCAAATATATTTTAGCAAGATAGCTTTTTAATAGGACAAGTTATTCAAAACACTGATGGCTAGGGCTTGTGAATGGAAAAAATCTCCCCTGTGTTTAATTACCCCAGCCTGTCTTTATTTCCTTTGTATAACTCTAAACACTGCTCGCTTGTGCTGGATGTAGTCCAGTTGGAAAGTTGGTATTTGATCAACAATGTGTCCTATTCACAGGATGACTACAACTCACCATCCTATCTGACCTTGCTCATAATGTAGGTTATGGCATTCCATCCTGCAAGGTCTCCAGTGGAAGGAATTACTCTTTGTCTTTCTTCTGGATTCAGAAAAGCATTTCTATTTAGAGCACATGCTTAACTTTAATGATATGCTTAATTCCCATTTAAACATGCAGTTAAGTCCAAGTTGAGTTTGCACCTTTGTGAGCAAACATTATGGCATCCAGTAACTTGGTCATCCTGAAAAATGTGCTTTATGACTCCCAGTATGAATTTAAATCTAAAGAGGGTATTCAGAAATGTCATATGGCTTGCTGATATTACCTCCAGATTGGTCTGATTTGTTTGGGGATTTTCAGGCCTATGAGGCTCCAACGGTATTGCCAGTTGCAATATGAAACTGGTTGGGAACTATAAGTGATATCCCCTTCTATTTCACTTACTAGAAAGGATATATGAATCAATAGCATATTGTTAACTCAGTGACAACCTCTATTAAACCTCTCAAAAGACAAGAAAGGAAAGAAGCTGATTTTATCTTAATTTCCAAGGTTTTTTCACTTGCTTGGGGAATGGAGAAAATCTCTGCTGTGCCATAATACCTTACCTAATTGAGCTCTTAGATTAATGTTTAAACTTCATTTGCAAGTCCATTACCAAATCTAATCAGTTACAAAGGTACCATCAAGGAAAGGACTTTTTTTTTCAAACCCACTTCTAATTCACATTTCCCCTCACAACTGTCCAAGGCACTGGCAGTGACTGCAAGTACTGCGCTATAGATATTGTACTTATATCAAGAGGGAAAAAGAAACTACAGGATATGTTCAATGGAGATAATAATATAAAAAATTACGTGAAGTTCATATGCTGGTGTGAGCCAAAAAGAGATTGGTTAAATCTTGAATCTACTGCAACTTTCACTTATCAAAGGAAGACAATACTAATGTTCAGACTGTTAAAGTGACTATACCACCTTTGAAAAGGTGATAGATTGATTGCACTGGAGACTTTTCCTTGGATCTATTGCAACAGATACATGGCATTATCCACACCATCTTCCAGTGAACTGAAATACAGACACAGCCCAGAAGTTTCAGGTCTGCTTAATTTTACATGCACATGTACTCCTCAGCCCTGTGGCTAATACAAAATCCTCTTCACATTCAAAGTGAAATGTTATTTCTGAGCTGCACATCAGAACAGGACCACCAGCTTCTCAGTACTTGGGATAGCAGACAATATAAATGCTAACACACGGCTGACCTGACCAAAGCTGAATGGGTGACTTCAAGCCAAAGACTCTCTCCCATTACCTAATCCCTGAGACATCCAGACTCCCATCCTCATCAGCACTAAAAAAAAATAAATCTGGATTTTATTTTTATAACTGTTCTCAGAAGATAAACAAAGATGAAATCAAGATCGAGAAATGAGCAGTATGATATTATACAGACACCACTACTTTCAGGGAAATCAAAATTTTTCTGCTGCGCCTGTCTAATTGAGGAAAGCTCTGCCTACACAGGGTGATTCACCCGCCAGCTTTGGAAGAAAAGAGTGTTTAGAGGTACATAGTTGCTAATAGTCAGGGGTTTAGTGACCTCTTCTAAATCTCCTGTTGCATATAGTATTGATTTCCTGATCCCTATGCACCCTTTGCAGCTTGCTTACCCTGTCAGCCTAGTAATCTCTACAGGAAGCAGTGGTTGGGAAGGAGTTTTGCAAAGTGCTGGAGAGAAAGTAACCCTGTTGTTACAGGGAAGATAATATTATGCTGCACTGGTTTGTCCACTAAAACAAGGATGCCTTCTGCTGATCAAAAGGTCTCTGATTAAGGACAAGAGAGCCCTTGGCTTAAGCCAGACTACTTGGCTTAAGAAACACATAGCACAAAAATCAACCCAGTATTTTTTGCCTGCTGTGCATCCTTGGGCTTCTCTCTTAACCTCACTTCTCTGGTTTGACAAACAAAAATGGTAATTGTTATATTAGCACTTACCTTGGTAAAGCACTTGGAGATCTGTAGACAAAAAAAGTGCTATGTAAGTACTTCTGCAATGATGTGCTGAAGCTACCTTTCTGTCTCCCTGTACAGAAAAGAACGAGAGCAACGAACAAAAAGAGAAGCAGGTAAGAATGACTAATATATATGCAGCCTACAATGGCCTCTGTCCCCAGATGAATGTAATAGAGGCAATGAATGCAGAGGAGGAGAGGGGCCAGTGTATGGCAGAAATGGAAGTGTAGACAATGCCAGTATTATATCCACAGAGCCCTGTCTCCATGGACTTCAGTCACTGCTATGTCTTGAAGCAGGAAGAATCAGAGGAAGATTCTTCAGAAGAATCCCCAGCAGAGGTATCTGACTACACGCCCTTAACATAGGATCACTCTCCCTGCTTTAAACATGAAGAAAAAGGAGGGAGGAAGAGCCCTAGGGTTCAACGTCAACAAGATCTAAACTGCTTGACATTCTCATTCTGAAATGCCAGCTCTTAAATCATCAAGGCCTTTTTTCTTTCCTANGGGGGGGTGTGTGCGTATGTGAAAAATCAGCTACATCTAGAACTGATAAAGCAATTTGGCATGGACACAGCAGCTATCACTTTTAAATGGCTATGAGCTTTCTGAAGTCTAACAAGTTGCAGGGATACAATTCTGGGGATTCACTGCTCCAGGGGTGAATGGGAAGTTGTGCTCACTCACCCTGTGACATTTCTACTTGCTCCACTGCCCATGTTACTGGGACTGTGCTGTAATGAAAGGGGTTATACTTCTGCTCTACCGTACAGCAACAGTCCATGACACTGTGCTAACAGTATGTTTGGGACCATTACTTAAGTGATAATCTCACTGCGCCTTTGTTTTATGAGGCAATAATCTGATTCCCATGTGCATAAAATGAGGCCAAAGGGTAAATAGTTTGTTATAATGAGGAAACAACATTAAGACTGATGAAAACTAGAGGTCAGTGTTATTATTTCTGTTATGACACCCATTCATTTAATAATCCTTCTGTTCATATCCCAACAGCAGGGATCCATGTCCTAGCTTTTCAAGGCAGTATCTGTCCCCTAATAAAGGCAGATATTATCCTCCTGTCTCTTGTATCTAACTCAGCTCACTCTCGGTATTGTTCCTCATTACAATCAGATCTATGAGATTCTTTTTCTTTTCCTTTTTCTTTTCTTTTCTTTTCTTTTCTTTTCTTTTCTTTTCTTTTCTTTTCTTTTCTTTTCTTTTCTTTTCTTTTCTTTTCTTTTCTTTTCTTTTCTTTTCTTTTCTTTTCTTTTCTTTTCTTTTCTCTTTTTTCTTTTCTTTCCTACTGTAATGGGTTTTATCCTGCCTGGATGCCAGGGGCCTGAACAGTCACTCAGTCCCAAATAATAAGATGATATACAAAGGGCAGGTTGGAATAAAGCAAAAGTGCATGCAGAAGCAAAGCAAAAGAACTAGTCTCTGCTTCCCATCAGCAGAGCTGAGAGCTGATGTCATATGGTATGGAATATCCCTGGGTCAGCTGGTCTGCTCGTGTCCCCTCCCAGAATCTCATCCTCAGTTGGGGAGAAGAAGCAGTGTGCCCAGCTGTAGTCAAAACACTTGCATGTTATCAACCCCCTTCTAAAGCTATGGGTTCAGGCAGACACAATACACTTTCTTTCTCTTTCTTTCATTCTTTGTATCTTCCTTTCCTTTTATCTTTCTTTCCATAGTTGGTGTACTTAGAATAGGTCTGAACACAATATTACAGGGTGTTCTCAATCATAGAATTGAGTAAGTAGTGTCAGGCTTTCTGAATGGGAAAAAATTCCAAGTATATAAAATATAGATAATGGTAAGTATAATTTTATAAACTAGTTAATAAAGAAAACATTTTAACATAGACATTTATTAAAATACACAGTCTCCAAGTATCCTGGATCCACCTGTTTCCATCTTAATCTCTTGTCACCCAGTTAGCCTACTGTTAGATAAATCCCTTCTTCCTCTTAATGCTGGTACATAGTCTTCTCCCTGTGGAGTATTTATATAATAATAATTATGTTAACTATTATTATTGCTATCATGATTATTATTATTTCTACCATGATGCTGTATTGGCTAGGAGATGTAAGTATGAGCCAGCACTATGCTGGAATAATGTACTTTTTTTTTCAGATCAGCTGTAGGCAAGAACTTTATAACAAGAGCAGATGGGTAACAGAAAACACCTGTTGAAAATAGGGCCCTTATTGTATATATTCTAGATCATTTAATGTACAATAATCAGCATTACTGCAACTTACATTAAAATAATTCTTACTGATATCAATAGTGAGAAAATTTGACTTACAGTTCCAGCAAAATCAGCAGAAGTAGAGTTGGCTCTAACATTCCACGTCCAAGATCTGAAGTCTAATCTATTGACCCTTTGTGGATTCTAGGAAGCTGCATAATGACTGACTGAATGTCAGTGAATCTGATAAAACTTCCACTGGAAAAACTCTGTGGAGAGTTTCAATGGTCTTTGGACTGAGCTTAGTATTAACTATTTACCACAGATATTGTTAGGAATCTCCAGATTATTTGCTGCATTTGCTAAGCAAATCAAGATATTTAAGCAAAAATTCAAAGCAAAATTTTCGAGTTAAGAAATAAAAGAAAATTTGTTTTCCAGGTCTTTTTGTAGGAAAAATTTTAGGAACAGAAATTCTCTCCACTACCCCTCACCACTGCACAATAAATTAATTTCTTGGACTCCAATATTATTACCAAAGAGTAAAGTTGTAACTAATGCAACAAGCTTCTGATCGTTAGAAGCACCCTCCTCTCCTCTTTGGATTTAGCTGTTGGCAATACCCTTCAGTACCAGAATTCATTCCTTTAATTCACCGATGCACAGAAGTTAAGGTGAAAAGTGACTGTTAGATACCTGGCACGGCCTCCTGTGCATCACAGGCCATTAAATTCCTTGCAGTTATGTCTATAATGAAGCCAATAATTTGCACTGGGCAAAGGCACAGCCCAATTTGAAGATGCCATGAGAGAGAGAATAACTTGTTTCTTTGGTCATGTGTTCCAATAGCTTGTCACCTTCATTACAAAAAACCCCAACTGTATAAAAAAGTAACCAAACAAAAAGTCCTTACTTTTCCAATTCGAACTTGCCTGGTCTTAGATTCCAGTCATTAGTCCTTATTGCAATCTTCTCCACCAGGCTGGGGAATCCTTCTATTTTCTGCCTACAACAAAGGTACTTCTGTGCTGTAATTTAGTGCTTTCAGTGCACTTTCAATATGGTTTTCAATAAACTAAAGCACAAAGCTCTTGCATGTCTTGCTGCAAAGATTTCTCTTCTTTTGGATTTGCTTCAAAAATCCTTTAAACCTGTGGACACCAAAACCAGATGTTGTATTCTCACACAGCTTGCCCCAAGTGTTCTATCCAGAAAATCACTTCCTTAGTCCTACTCAGTAATCATCAGTCTAGAAGTCCTAGGGTAAGACTGTTCATGTTTTATCACAGAATTGCCTTTGGAGTCCATGTTGAATTGCTTTTCTGCTATTATCTTTTTCAAATCCATTCTTCTACAGGATGAAGTCTATAACTGGCTTGATTCCATCCTGCTAAATGAATTACTTTACATTTCACTGCATAAAACCGCATTTGTTAGAATGATCCAGGATTGCTAAGCTCCTAGTTAGTTTGTACGAGTGCTTGGTCCTCATTATTGTCTTTAGGTCATCTGCAAATTTTATTAGCAGTGATGTTATGATATTCATTTCCAAGGCATTAATTTAAGATGTTGAGTGTCCTCGATCCTAATGCTGATGCCTATGAAAACTCAACAGAAGCTCCCCAATACCATGTCATACAGTTATTATTACTTTCTGAACTCCTAGTAGTGTGTTTCCCAGTCCGCTGTAGGCCTAGTTTATGGAAATTGTATGGTGCTAAATTTAAACAAAATGGCACAAAGCACTATGTCAAACATATCAACTGGTAACAATACCTACGTGGTTATAAAACATTCAGAATGTTTGGCTGGCTTTTCACAACATCTGTTGACTGGCAATTATTATCTTTTGGTCCTCCAATTCATTATTAATTAAACTTTGTTTCATCATTTTCTTTTTCTCTTTTTTTCCCCCTGCGGTTGAAACCATCCCGACCAGTCTGTACATTGTGTGGTGACCCTGGACCCGTGAGGTGGCATATGCTAATGACCAGCACAGAAGCCATACGATTTATTGCCTTATATATATGCAAATATAATACATGGCAAATCTCCTATATAAAATACATTAATAAAATTTCTGTGAAAGCCATCTCTGTAGCAACTGAACTTACAGGTTCTCCTGAAGATCAGGCACAGCTTATTGTAAAATAATTGAGGCCACAAGGTATTGTTATAAAGGTCTGGGGAGTCAGAGGATAGGACTGTGGTTTATGTGGTCTTGGGATACTTGCAGTAGCTAGCACAGGCCCATGCTGCAACTGAGACAGACTATCCTACATTACACTAGGACTTTTTCCAGCATTTGAAGCAGGCAAGACCATAGGAGCCTTCAGGCAACTCTCCCTTTCCAATGGCAGGAAGTTTTCTGCAGGTCCTCTCAGCATGTGCTGAGGGGGTAAATCTGGTATATTTTCTGTGCCTGAGAACAAAATAGTAATGACAAAAATAGAAAATCCACAGTAGAAAATAAAGAGGAATGTTATTTAGTATGTTGAATAAACCCAAAACTTGTTGGAACCCTATGTAATATAGATAGCTGATGTACCAAGAGTGTACTATGAGCCTCCCTAAACTCATACAAGGTTTTCCTGTAAGTGAAGTGTCCTTTTTTCTTATTACTTAATCTTTATTCCCATGAGTATTTGACTAAAACTGCTTGGATCAGGACCCTAGTTTGTTTTCAGTGGCACTGATGGAGAGGGACCCTTCAAAAAGGTGGGCATCCTATACCTCCTGAAAACCAATTGGTAGCGGGAGTGTTGCAAAATACTATACGCAGCTCCACAGATGAAGGAAAAGAAAGCCCAGTGATTCAGGCCAGGGGATTAGGAAACCATATGTATAATGATGAAAGGGTATATTTTACAGTCAAATGACATAGACAGTGTATGATCCAGATGATGACGGACAGGAGAGCAGTGGCTGAAAGCTGATATTGTAGTCATCAGCCTTGCTACTGGACATGCTGTGAACTTGTTTCTCCACTGCCTGTCTTGTTTGCATTAGACAACACAGCTTTCTGTACTTTAAAGAAAACACAGCAATATGGTATCACAAGGTCAGCTGCAATCCTGTATGTTATCGGCGGTTATCTGGAAACCACATGAAACAACAAACTCTTTCCTCACACCAGCTCTGTGCTGCCTTCCTGCGTAGCAACAGAAGCTGAGAGTGGATTTATTTTTCTTCTCCTCAGTGCAATTCTTTCAGGACTTGTGCAGCCTCTTGAAGAGCAGCAGCGGGTAAACACATTCCTGTGAACAATTATGAAGACAATGCAATTGGAGGTGACACTGCAGGAAGCTCAGCCATCCCTCTTCTGCAGGTTTTAAAGGAGGTGTTTGACTAGCCGTCTAGGGGGCAGAGAAAGAACTGGTGATGGCTTTCTCCACTTCTTTTGTGGCTTCCAAGATCCCAGCAAGGATGACTGTGGGAGCACATACCAGGCAAGACGTGGATCAGACATACCTAGTGTTAGCCCTAACCAGAGCCTGTCTCCGAACAGCAGAAATGCCCTCCTGCCTCAGTTCTCCTGCTTCGGTGTAAATCAATTTCTTGCAATAGATCAGATAAAACTTTTAAAGCAGGCCAGTTGCCCTCCTTTGATGAGTGGTACATAGGCACTTGCAGGTCTAGCAACTCCAGCTCCTGCTGACCCACAGCTGTCCCCAGAGGTGCGGCAGGTGACAGGTGCTGGTGTGGCTGGTGTGGGCAGCCTGTGCAGAGACTGCTGCCACAAATTCTTTTCATGGGAGGGGCAGGAAATGGTGTTTCTGTAGTACAGAAACTCATTCATTGCCATCAGGGTTTCATCTCACAAATAAGGTTTTTGTTTATAAATGTGACTTTGTAGTTCTGTGAGAACTGGCTGAGTTCCACTTCCAGGAAAATATTAATGACTAATCATGAATAAGTCAAAAAGGATGAGACCTTTGTGGTGTCTGCTGAGAGATAGTGGTTATTTTGTCATAGCTGACACAAATCGGAAGCCCATGGCTTGGGGATGCTTAGTCCAAACTTCCACTTTCCCGAAAACAAGGCACACACCACACAGTTCTTCTCCAAACTTACCCAGTACATAACCCCGAGTATTCTTAACCTGAACCTCCCCTGGCCCCCTGCAGGAGACCAAAGGATAAGGACTCAGATTTCCCTGGATTCAGTGAAAACTTTATTAATATTTCCAAGGTAGGAATTAGTATCTGTTCTTCCTCTTTATTCCTCCTCCATCAGCAGAAGCGCCTACGATGTGTATAGCCCCATAAGACACTTTCCACTGGATTCTGGTGCCCTCAGGTGCCCTTCTCCTCCCCCACCCTCCCAGATGAACACCTGTGAGAGGCAGATGGTACAGCTAATCCAGAATATATTTCTTGAGTCCATGTAGAGAAGCTGCCAAGCTGCTGATTTTTTGGCACCATGCCTTGTGGCATCTATGGCTGGTGAAAGACGCAGATGCTGCCTGAAAATAGCTGAAGAGGAAATTCTCTCAGTGTCTCCAGAGGTCCAGGGAAGGCGGCTGCTGCCTCAGGGTTCACAGGCAGAAGTCCCATCGCCAACCTTGCTGGGAATGCCTCATGAGCAGATCTTTCCTGCTCATGTCTTAATCATCCCATCGTCCAGGCTCTTTGGGAACTGCTTTGCCTTCTAGCAGTAGAGTGAGAAACCATTTTTTTGTCAGACATGGCCTGGCAAAAGCAGGAAATGTGTTCCCAGGAAGCTGGGAGCTGTTGTTTCTGCCTGCAGACTTCATGTCCATGCACACTCAGAGGCTGCAGCAATGGACATCTGTGTTCATAAAAGATATGTTTTTATAAAATGTTTTTCTTAAATTAATTTTAATGAAAGATAAGCACTCATATTTATGCCTGCCAGAGGTTTATACCATGCACTGCCTTAACCCCTGGGCTTTGTCAGAGCCATCACATAGAGTCACACAGGTGAGCAAGGGCAATCCATGTTCACACTGCCTCCCTCAGCAGCCAGCACCCAGCCCTCTGAGCTGCAGCTACAGAGTTCCTGGGACAAACCACCGCCATTAATGGCTCAGCTCCTTCCTGACAGGAGAAGTGGTTTTCTGATAGGTGATTGTGCCTGGGAAGTAGCCTGGTTACTTCTTAATGAAGAAATGAACTCTGGGATAGGAGTTGTGCCCAGGCACAGCCACAACAGTCCCCCTGAAATTCAGATAATCATTGGGGCCTGTCACAACAGCAGCTGGAGCCCAGCAGTCACAGTGGAAAAGGAACTGAACCTATCTCATCAGTAAATAAGACCAATAACAAATACATACCAAGGAATTAATACACTGTGCTCTTCTTGTTTTATTGGCCTCCAGAACAGCCTAAATCCTTGTACTAGCTGGCTGCATTTGAAAGGTGCATTCTTATTGCCCAGGGTCTTCCAAACACTTTGAAGGAGAGCACAGTCCTCACTTGAAAGGACTGATGGTCATTGAAAGACTAGCTGTGAGGAAAAAGAACAAATAAAATGAAAAAGGCATGTCAGTATTGGAAAATGCGTGGTTTGCCCCAGTATATTTTGAGAAGCTGAAAGAAATGTGGAAAACATTAATTTTCTCTCCACTATTTATTCATTATAAGTTCTGTAACCTTCAGATCTGTAATTCAAGGTCTAACAGTATTCAGTCCTTTTATTCCCAATTTTCAGAAAAATGCTTCTTGCTCCTTGCCTTCTCTTCGTTATTCTCCAAAAGCAGGACACTACACACATGAAAACACGGGGGTACCTAACACACTGGGATCAAATAGGCTTAACCTGATTTAGGTGCCTAAATACCTTTGAGGATCTAGGCTTTTAATCAGCTCATTTAATGAGCTCCTGTAGTCAAAATGCACAAACAAGGTCTTAAAGCCAGTGGCTCTGAGACCCAGTGCAGAGCAGGGTCTCCAAATGCAGACACCAAGGCAAGGGGTCACGAAAAGTCCCAGAAAGCGGTGCTGAGAAGGATGCAGATATCCCGCTTCCCAGGCAGAAACACTATGTCGGTAGAGGGTGATGTAGTAGTGATCAAAAAAGAGCCATGCAGCA
The DNA here is from genome assembly GCA_013390025.1 of Pitta sordida. Lineage (NCBI taxonomy): Eukaryota > Metazoa > Chordata > Aves > Passeriformes > Pittidae > Pitta > Pitta sordida. The sequence goes on along the minus strand of WEKX01014056.1, from coordinate 64,921 downwards.
TTTGCAGCAGACGTGTTTTCTGCATCCCCTGTAATGCAGTCCTGCCTTCTCCTGTTTTCAGAAGGAACCTGATTTCTTGCTGAAGACCAGGTGATCCAGAAGCAGGAAGGCACCACGGAGAATTTTAGCTGTGCCAGCACAGTTTTAGGAGAAACCCTTCTTCTTATAAAAGGACACAAGTAACAAACCAACTAACTTCAGCCACAAGAAATTCAGCATAGAGACTGTCCTGGTTTGGCTTTTTTCCTCTGGCAGCGAGGGGGGTTAACAGCTCCTGCCTGGACCTCTGTTGCTGCCATGGTGATCAAGGTCATGAGCAGATAGAGATAGAGACACCTCTGTGAATATCATATTTGAGAAAGGAAAAAAAAAAAGCAGTAACAGAAAAGTAGATGGCCAGACCAGAGCCTTGCAGAAGCTGAGCAGTATGAAGGCACGGCCAGGTCGGCCAGAGAAGGGGTGGGAAGGGTTCCAGGTGTCTCGCTGCTGCTGGTAGAATGGACCATAGTGAAGCAGACTGTCTGCCTGCAAATTTATGGAATAGAGAGAGAGAGAAACCAGTGATGCAGAATCCACCTGAGGCCATGGAAGAAAAAAGGGAATATGAGATCTGTTGTAAGAAGAAGGAGGGGTGGGGAGGAAAAGGTTGCCTTTAAAATGATGCTTCTCACATTAAGCTCTGATCTTGTTAGTTAATAAATAAATCCTTTCTATTCCTCACTTGTAGCTTGCCTTGTTTTGCCTGTGATAGGGTTTTTTTTCCAGTTTTTTTCTCCAGGAGAAGTTGTGGGTGAATCTCTGGCATCCAGCCTGGGTCAAACCATGACAGAGACATAAAGGATCACACAGCTGGGGTTGTTCTTGTTGCCTTATCATAGAATGGTAAAGAAGCTCCCTCTTAAAAATAATAAGGCTGCTCTCATTACCACAGAGCATGCACAGCCACCAAACCTGCTCTACTACAGAATATAACTCCACCATGTAATGTATGAACAGAAAACAAAAGAAAAAAGAAGCAGAGAAAAGGATACTTTTTGTCTGGAAAAGTTTAAAAAAAAGAATAGATGGTGCTATAAGCAGCAAGAGTCAATACTGGTGGTGCAGCAGCTCAACCATAAATGAGTTTGCGTAAAGAGTCATAAGAAGAGATCTTCCAGGGAGAAATTTTAGTAGAAAAATAACAAGATTGCTTTTCCAGTAGTTTATGGGCAGCCTGTGGGTAAGAAGTTGTAGATGACGAGGGCTAAACTGTGCCACGCCATGAATTGTGACCGTGCCACAAGAGTACCACAACAGCACCATAACAGTGCCCTAACTCTAACCCCAAGGCTCAGTGAGCACACAACAGCTGAACAGGAGGATGCAGAGATGCATGGAAGCACCCAGCCTCTCCAGGAAGTCACTTATCTGCTACCTTGCTCAGGAGGTCTGACACAACCATACACATAGAATCCATGCTTGGGTTTCTTTGTTGAAATACAAACAGGTGTTACAAAAAAACAAGATATTCCACTTTGCCTTTCACAGAGGATGTTGGCTTTTATCACACAAGAAATCAAAATTTTACATTATTCAGAATGTTTCACTGAGTCTGGATTAGCTGATGGTTCTCAGAAGCCTTTTCTAACAGTGGTATGGGTCTGGGAAATTGTGGGTCTGTGACTTAAAATAGTCCTGTACCATGATGACAATTTTCACTGTGAGTTTATCTAGGAGAAACCATTTCTTGGTATTGTTACATAGAAGGAACCACTGATACTAAGTTATGTGTGTGACCATAGAAAATGAAAAGATGAATTAACAATGTCTAATGCAGGATCTGATTTCCACAATAATCAGGATAGGTAATAGTAATATTAATTATCTATGGTGAGTCAAACTCTTGGATTAACTTCCTCAAATCAGTGTCAAACAAGCTGAGGATATGAATGGAGGCAAAGCATCAAGGCCAACAGCTGGCAGTGGGGTCTGGTTCTTCTCCGTGCTCCTCAGAGAGGACTGGGCTCTAGAAACTGTTTTATGAGGATTGCAGCATTACATGACTAAACAGATAGCTCTATCCAACCACAGCATAACCCTTCAGCATTGCCTGATGCACCTGAACACACTTCACTTTAACTCACTGAAGGGTACAGATCATCTGTTTTGGTGTTTATCATGTAACAATTGGCCTTGATATTATACCAGTGTCTGCAGGATACATTAGAAGGGGCAGAGGAAGTTGGGGTAACCACTGCTCTACTAATTGCAGTTCTAGGAGAAGCTGACACTTATATTTTATTCAAGTGGCAGTTGCCAGGCCTAGGGCTGTACTGGGTTTTGGCAGCAGGCTTCCTTCAAGGCAGCTGTTTTAGAAATTCTTCATATTTCTTAGGTTGCTCTCTGTTCAAATCAGTGCGCCAGGATCCACTCCAGCATCTCTCTTGCTCTAAATGATGCAAGGATGCTTGGACCAACTGATTTGGAAAAGAGTAAATGGCACCTTTCCCTGTACACTTTTGCAAGCATCACTACACCTGACAGTACTCCAGGCTACCACTCTCTGTCGAAGCCCTGCTCATTTCCAGCCTTCTAGCCCAATTCTCAACCCTTCTGATACAGCAGTTTGGATAAGAACCACTTTTCCCGTAACATGTAGCCAAATTCTGCTGAACATCCTGATTCTCTGCTTGTCTGAGTGGCAGAATTTCTCAAATTAAAAGGGTACCTGAAGACTAGTGGGGCACTTCTACAAATTCTGTGAAGCATTGGTGCAGGAGCAATGCTGAACTCTTGAAATCAAGGAGAGCTGAGGTCTTAGCCTGAAGTGATATTTTTAGAGTGGATATATCTTAAAAATATGTCCTGTCGGCATTTTCAGGAAACTAATCTTTTGAGATCACCCCCTAAGGTTTCTTTATCATTCTAGCAGTGCCCAGAGTGTTAAGTAAATGTCACAGCATTTCCAGTGAGAAGAGGCATTAGTGCAAATCATAATCAGGCCCACAGATCCAGATCCTCCCTCCACAGATACATCGCTGTGACCCTGGCTCCAGGGGGTCACTGCTCCAAGGATAAAATGGATAGTTCTCTGACCTGTCAGGGTCAAGATGGATTGAAAATTCAACTCAAGCCCCACATGGCAGCCCTGTAACCAGCATAGGAATTCTTGCATATGTATTCACCGTTTAGGTTAGCTTTCACTGTTATTAATTTCCTTTTATAATCTCCATTCCATGTTTATCAGCACCAGATTCTGAGCTGATGTAGATCAGCAATGATCCATAGCTGTTAAGTGAGTGGCATTATTTTACAGCTATCGAGGGGATGGCCCCTAGCTATTCATTTTTCTTTGCTCCTCTCTCTTGACAGGAATAATCTCTTTTAGAATTTGAGACTAAATAAAATATCACTCCTTGTAGAGCTAAGTCCTGTAATTCCCTCCTGACTTCCACTTCTGCTTGCTGCCAATAGAAATGAAGAACGCTGAGCGCCTGGCAGGATCAGGCCCTTGGGTGACTCAGTGGCTGTGCCAGCCCTCTAATTCTGGGGTAATGATAATAACCGGGCTTGCACTGAGTGTTGACACATATTTATTAATTGCAAGGTGCGGCTGGCTCTGCACTTTGCTAAGACAAACACTTGCAGAACAATGTGCACAGAGAAGGTTGGAAGCAATCCAGCCATCTGTCAGCAGCAGCTGAAAGGGGAGGAAATTGCTAACTGTCCTGCACAAGGATGAAGGGTGCTGAAAATCAGTCTGGAGATGGAAATACCTCGTTTTCTTGGGTTTGTTTTTCCTTTTGGAGAAACCTTTCCTGTTTCATCAGAAAGCCCCTGACCTTGCTATGGCCCCAGTGGCTTGTGACACAAGACCAAGATGACACAATCGGAGCCAGGCTTTGTGCCAGGGCTGGCAGTGATTTAGTGACATTCCTAGAGAGCAGGGGGAGGAAGGCCCCGGCCCATGAACTGAAGGTTATTTGAACAGAGTCATATATTTAAGATAGGAATCACATGAATCCCAGAGCAGTAGGAAGGGAAGAGAAGCCTTCCTGCCCATCTGCCTGACAAGTGGCCCATCCTACAGAGTTAAACTGCTGGATGGTCAAGGGAGAAGCCATCAATGACACTGGAACAGAGAATAGCTTTCATTCTTACTTTTGGTACTAAAATAAAAAGTCACAAGTGACTACAGTGTATTTGTTTACTGCCATGTAAATGGTACGTAGTGACTCACTCCTTTTAGTCTTTCTTTTATCAGTGATGAAATTACTCTCTCTTGGGAGCAACTACTTTCCTTCCTTCTCCTCCAGCCTGAGGATTTACATACAGCAATACCAGATAAACAAAGCCAATGCAAGACAGCTCACTGAGTTCATACCTCACCTTAGGTTGAGTTATGCCTGGCAGAACTTCAGCTAGCTTGGATGTGTCTGTAGGCTCTTCCTCACTATGCCTCTGCTTGCTATGTCATACAGCTGAGAGCATTTTGAAGCTGCACTAACTCATGTCACTTAGAGCGATTTTCAAAGCCCACTTAACTTATCTGCCCTGTCATAGCTGTGACCAGCCTGGCAGTAATCAGGATGTTCAAGAAATATCAGCTAGTTACTCACAGTTCTCTAAAACAGCAAAGAGGAGAAACTTCCTTTCTCATTTTAAGTAGTTTCTATATGTCTAGAGATGTCTTACAGAAAGAGAAACTATACCTGATAAAGTGCCAGCATTAATCCATTTGATGTATTTAAGTGCGGCTGTTTAACAACAACATATCAAGTTAATGTGATACTGATGGAATAAGAAATGGCATTAGAAGGTTTCAGAAGATTTCTTATCACAAGGAAAAAAAGATTTTGACTTCCCATTTCATTTCTCTGTGAATGAGAACACCATTGCTATTTACATTATTTACTCTTTATTGTAGTAGAGTCACTGCTAAAAATCAAAGTGATTTGTGGAGCTCTGCCAGTTCTTTTTTGTATCTCCTTTGCTGACTCAATAAACATCTGACACTCTGGTATTGTAGCTAGTGTACTGATTCTGCCCTCATGGAAAACATCATTCTTAGAGAAAGGAATAGTTCTGCTTCTGCTTAAAAATGTGATTTGTCTGGTGAAGCATTTGTAAAGGCTTCCCCACCTGCCCCCCTAAGTGTTACTGTGGCAATTGTAAGCAGTTAGGCAGGTACAGTAACTTGAGAGGCTACGTGAAATCTTCTGATATGCAAATATACTGCTGTGTAGATGGCAAAGATCTTTGGGCATGCTTACATGAAACAGAGTTGAGCTAACAAATAATTCCCTTATATGCTATTTTGAAATAAAACTTTGTCCTGAAGTAAATATTTCAAAAAGCCCATGGTTGTAGGGAAGTGATTCTGAGTTCAGATCAGTTGTACCCCAGGGTAGTTCCGTTTCTCCTGATGCAGTCACCTTTAAATGAACTAGACCAGGATTAAAGCCATGAGTAGGACTGAGCCTGAGCAAGGTGCAGCAAGGGAAGATACTGGTAGCAACTGGCAAGGATAGGGCATTTCATGTCTCAACCACCACGTGTGGATGGATGGATGGATGGATGGATGGATGGATGGATGGATGGATGGATGGATGTCCCTATGGGAAAAGACCGCCTTCCAGTCTGAAGAGGATACATTGCATCTGTTCTGTATTTGGTCTTGGATCCAAACTGAGGCAGGGAAGAGACAATGGGAAACAAAAAAGTACAGCCTAACACAACTCTACTATGGTGTTCTTGGATGCCGGCCATAGGCGAGTCTTCCAGGTAAGTATGGAACACAAAGGAATTTACGAACACATAAATCACAGAAGCTGAAGATGGGAAAGCCACTGGAGGACTAGTCAATACAAGCCTGTTTTCTACAGGGAATTTCCCAGTCGACAGTTTTAAAAATTTCAAACAATAGGTCTTTAACTTTCCTCTGGGAGCAATTGAAAGTGGTTAGGCACTCTCTGAACCTTTCAGCATCTCAGTGTGTTTCATGGGACTAGCTCTTTACAGGTTCCTAGCAGCTCTTGCTAGATTTATTCTTTGCTGTTTATTCCAGTATTATTCTGTAAGTAAGCAAACCCAGAAGTGAAGGTAGTCCTTCAGGCTTTCCTGCACTGCAGGTTTCCTCATATTTTCTCCCACAGAAACTAAATCAACAGGAAGAGTGGTTGTGAAAAAGTTCCCTGAGTGAACAGTCTGGATTACAGTGAACTGGGAAAGTGTATTAACAAAGAACAAGGAAGCCTGCATGTGGCATTGTTGTGGGATGGCTGCAATGCATTGCAGTTCCACTCTACCACACATCAGAATGTTGTCTGTGCAGCAGGTCCTTAAGATTTGAGCTGCTTCCACAAATTGTTCCTAGAAACAAGACTGAATTTCAATAAGGCAGATCATATCTTCAAAAGGCTTTGCTGGTCTGCACTAGGGCAACCTGTGCATCATAAACTACTCCACAGCAGATTCCCAAAGAAGAAAGGGCACATAGAAAGACTGAAATCGCCTCTGACCCTTACATCTGCAATTAGGGCTGTTGTAACAGGAACAGAGACCTGTGTTTAAATTCCACTTTATATTCCTTGTAAAGATGAACAGAATCTGTTGGCATTTTGCAATGATTGTGAAGAATTTTAGTGCTTAATTATATCCTCTCTTTCTTGCCTCACTATCTCCGTACACTTTCATATGAGTCCTAAAAGGAGTTTACTGTTCAAATGCCTAGGCTCTGGGCCAGGAACAGTGCCTAGATAGAATACTGTGAAACATCCACTCATGTGCTGTGATAAAATGCTTGAGGACATACTATAAAGAGCTATGAGTACATCTGCAAAGTCCTGAAATGTTATGTCATCAGTGCTACATGTGATCTCAGAGCAGTCTCTTGGCCAAAGTAAAAGAGTAACAAATCTAAATGGCACTCAGCATTTCAGGACTTAGTCACAGGAGTGGGACAGAGGCAGTTGGCCAAAATGTGCAGGTTACTGCAGTGTGAGAAGTGGGGGACTAACATAATGGGCACAGAGGAAGGAAAGGGTGTAAAGCAGGTGACAGCAGTGGTTGCAGGGCAGTGGGAGGCCAACAGAAGACTCCCAAGGCAGTGATGTGCTTAACCATTTCCTCTTGCCCTGAGTTGCTTGCGGTAGGTGTGTGAAAAGGGAAGACGGCAGTGTGCCACTGTGGTGTGACATGTGAGAGTCAGGAAGGGGAGGAGATGGGGGGTTTGGAGTGGGTGATAGTTTAGCCATAGCCGGAGGAAGATTGTTTCTGTTAGCCTGTGGCTTGTTTGAATTGATCACCATTCTTCAACTTCCTTTTCACATTGGTCTCACTGCCATTTAAATTAAAATGCTGATAAAATTACTGAGGTCCCTTGCCCTGTACTGCTCATGCATAATTTGCCTTCTCCATGCATCTTTCCCTCCTGTGTTACAGGGGGATCCTTGCTTACAAGCAGAGATGGTCTTGAAGCCCAGTTACTGAGGCAGTTCCCTGAGACCCTGGTCAGATGAGAGGAGAGCAGCAACATACTTTGCTAAGATAGAAATCAATAAACAGGTCCAATGCTGAAATGGAACAAGAAAGGGCCTTACCTCCTAGCTTCCCCCTGGCATATTAGAATTCTATGGTTAGGTCTTACCAGATACCATACCAGTCCCAAAATATTCAGCAGTCTTGACTAACCTGGGGCAATCATAATAAAACATAGAATGATCCATGACAAACCCCCCTCTCACCCATCAGAATTTGGCAGGTTGCACAAACCCTGCCAGAATCTGATTTTTTTTTTTTGACAAAGCACTTCAGCTCTAAACTCTTGATTGAGAGTTACAAGGTGCCCTGACGTGTTCCTGCTCCAACAATTCATTATCTGTATCTTTTTGCAATGATTGCTGTATTGCAGTATTTCTTCAGGGCTTCCTGGCTCTCCCCAGGAGACAAGAAGATCAGTGGTGAGGCTTTACATCAGGCAGTGCAGTCATGTTCACTGTGAAGCTTTGCTGCTGATTCCAGCAGTTTGCAGTTGTGAGGGAACTGCTCTTGAGTGTGAGCCAGCACTGCAACACAAACTTGGCCATCTGGCCAACATGATTGCAAATGGTTGAAGGATATGCAGGTACTGATCAGTTTTGGCATGACACAAAACAGAGCAGGAGGATGACCGGAGGCCAGTCAAACCAGAGTTGATTCTCTCTCATAGGGCACTATGAGGGAGCAGAGCAGACTGTCTCCAACATTCATATCCACTGGAAGTCGAGCTGTGTGGGTGTAGAGCATTTCAGTGAGTATATAGCTGGGCTTGCTGGGAATCTTGAGCCAACAGGCTCTGAGACTAATCGTAAGTGTGGGAGGTAAGAGGCATGGATTTTATTTCCGTGGGGTTCCTGGGACCAGGTCCTTCCTCTTTGCCTTTTGCTCTCCTCCATGGCACAGGGTTGTAGCAAGTCCTTTGGAGCAAGGTCTATCCCTTCAAATGGGTGTGGACACAGTGGGTTCAAGTTCTGGTTTGGATAACTTCATCTGCACACAAGTAAAGTTCAAATACTCATAGTGAGGTCCTCCATTGCTTAATTGTGTACCTGTACTAACATTCCTGCCTGTGTCACAGTGACAGAGAATTACGTGTCAGGAAAGGGTTAACTTGTTGGGGGAGGCAAGGGCGGTTTGCAGGCAGAAGGGAGGAACAGCACAGTATATTTCTGTATTAACATGCAGCTGGTTAATGCAGCAGAATAGCCCTGGCTCAGCTGTTACCTTTCTCAAAGCCAATGGCAAATGATGAAAAACCGTGGTAATATCTATTAAAAGTTTGTGGAAGGGGCCTGCTCAGTGGGAGCTTTTCCATCTCACATACAAGTGATGATTTAGAACAGAGAAAGATCCCCTCGAGGGGATTTTGTGAACCATGCAATGCTAATTAACTCCATTGTTGTATTTTGTTTTGAACATAAGAGTCCCTCTGGGATTGCAGCACTCTTTCCTCCTGCAATAGATTTCCATTTTGCACCACTGTATAAAATCTCCTCCGCATCCCATCAGCAAAAGGGATTAACAATAGGGAGAAGGGTATGTGGATAGTTTTATGGGGTTCTGGGGAGGAATGTCTCTCCCTTCACCTCCCAGATGCATTCTCAATAGGGGCCATTCTGTACATCCTTGTTTTTGCAGTTTCTTTAACCTTGAATTAAAAACAAGTGTACATCAAACACTGGGCTGCATCTCCCTTTGATCTTCAGAATATTCAAACCACTTCCGAACATGCTGTGCTGGAGTTTGTTTTAGTGGTTGTGTTGTTTGGGCAGAAATGCAAAAGGGGGGGAAAAACGGAAAACCAAAACACAACCCTACAAAAAAATCAACAAAAAACATCAATACCAGGAGTGGAAGCACTGATGAATGACTGCTTTTCTCATCTACAGTACATCCTGAAAGAAACACGAGAGAATGAAAGCTCTCATCTGTTTGAAACCCTTACTGGCTTGTACCAACAAGGTTCAGAAAAAAATTTACTCCTTCTGTCACAGAATCACAGAATCACAGAATCAGTAAGGTTGGAAAAGGCGATAGAGATCATCAAGTCCAACCTAATTTTCTGGACTTCTGGTGTCCCACAACAGTTTGCCCTGACCCTCTCCTCTCTGCTTACTCATTTTGTATTGAGCAAAGTGGATCCTGACTGGCCCTGGTGCTCTGGCTATCACAATCTAGCATTAACTTCAGTGAAGCCAGAATGAGGACAACAGCAAGAGCTGCCAGGTGAATCAAATGACTTCTTTTTAATTTTTCAACTTCAGCCCCTGGCCTCCCTCAACTTTGAGAAAGCCCAAATTTCCATGGGGTGTCTTGGATATTCTCTTCCCTGCCTTAAGTTTCAGCTCTGCACAGGCCAAAATTTACAGTGTTGATTCCCGTTTTAGGCAATTCAGTTGATACATGGTATGAAATATTTAGCACACTGTCCCAAGGGACCGGGTAGTGTACTAGAGTCTGATTCATGACTTGTGAGGTCACTTTAGTATAGTGGTGAGTGTCCCTGCCTCTCACGCAGGAGTCCGAGGTTCGATTCCCACTGGGAGGCAGTGGTGCCTTGATGATCCTTGTGAGTCCCTTCCAACTCGTAATATTTAGTGATTCTGATTCTGGAAGACACTGGAACTGGACTGGGAGCTACCTGCCACCAGCTGTAATGGGAATTCTGTGTGACCTTGACTAACAGGAGCAGGGATTTGTAAATAAGAGAGTTTTTCATTTAGCTTATAACCATGTAAATTCTTGAGTCTTGTTTCTTAATTCATGCTGGAATAGATTTAATTTTAATCAGAGCAATTTTTGGGCGTCTGAATGAACAACTGGAAAGACATTTAACAACCTCTTCAGGAGGGTAAATAACACAAGCCATAGAGGAACCCAAGCAATGCTTGGCTTTGCACTCAGGCCCCTGGGGCCATGACTGCTGCTTCCAGGACAAGACAGCTGCTGGCAATTGGAGACACTGCAGCTTATCAGAGACCCTACCCTACCATCTCATCTTCAGTCAGCTAAGCAGAATACTGAGTATATTAAATAGCTTCATCAGTGATCCAGTGGGGATGCTCATTGAGGCAGCAGTCTCTGTGACATTGATGGTAGACTGATGAAGTAAATTTTTTTATGTAGAGCTTCTTGTTCTCTCACAACCTCCCTCACTTTCTGCCAACTCTTCTTTTTGTTTCAAAAGGCAAACCAATTAAAAAGTATTTATACTGCCTCTGCCCCAAACCTTCCAGAAGCGCCATGGCTGGATGGGTTTTCCCTCAGAGTATTGCATTCAGTGATCTCAGCAGAAGGTGATCCTGAGCACATTCTTTTTTAAAGAGTATGACATTGTCTTATGCTGTAGGGTCTTGAAGACTATTACTCCAACACTTGTAGTTGTCTATCACAACAGTGGTCTGCAGAGCAAGATAGTGTATGCAAAGCAACATATGAAAGGACATCCAGAGTCATTCTTTCTTAAAATGCAGCTAAATCTTTACTGCTTGAGTGCTACAGGATGATATAAATATGTATTTTTCTTCTTCTCTTTGCTGTCCCTCTCTAGGAATTGACAGATTCAGAAAGGCAAAACTCAAGTAAAGGGACTTTCTATTCTAAAATCCTTAGCTTACTTAAAACACACATAATATTGCAGTGACCTCAAAATGTTTTCACTCGCATCTATATAAAATAACCAGAGCAAATCCACAGGTTTACCTCACTCAACATTCAGAGAAGGAAGGGCAAGAGCCATCCCATTTCTGAGACGCATTTCCATTGCAGTGTTTTCAGCAGGAGCAAATTTGTCAAATCCTGCTGCTTTTTTTCCCCTTTAATTTATCCTGCAAGGGAAAATTTCTGTGAACAGAACAATTCCACAAGTAATTTTTTCTAGTCCTCTCTGTAAGTCAGCCTTCCTTTAACACTAGCTGACCATTGTCTCGTTAATAAGCAGATGGGGAGAGCAGTGAAGGCTGTGCCAGCATGGTCCTCATCACACCAGCCAAGATCACCCTCCCAGCTCTTGTATAGCTCAATTTGTTAGTCCTTTACTGAGCTGCTGCAGGTAACCACTGCAATGAGTAACTCAGGCTTGTCACCAAAAGCTGAGGAGTAGTTGCCTGGTGAATGTGCAGTGGGATCACCAATGCCATGTGAGCCCTTTTTTGACTGCTGAGCCACAGTGCAGCAAAGGTTTTCTGCATATACTTTGGTTGATGTTGCTCGTGTTCCTGGTGCACCAGAGGCATCACACCCCTTGCCCCTCTCTCCCAGGCTAAGTATAGAAAACACTTGAACTCCCCGAAGTTTCATTTCCACTTGCAGTTTTGCAGCACAGCTCTTGATGAGTAATCTCATCAGCATGCTCAGCCCAGGGAGGTCCCCACCACCTCCTCTGGGGCTCTGCTAAGGGGCTACATATCCCCAGTGTGCAAGCCACAGCTGGGTCTGGCCACCTATGGTTTCCTTGCTCCAGCAGCAGTGTGGTGATATTTTTATAGTTTCCATTATATGGATGCTTAATGCATCCTCTGCATCCAGGAGGTTTAGTTGTAACCTATGGTTTTCCGCACTCTGCTAGAACAACTGAGAAGAACTCTACTGCTACTTGAACAGATTTCACTTACTGTAGAAAGAGGCTGGATACACAAAAGGGGGACACAAAGAAGGGTGCAAGCTTCTTTCACAGTCTGCCTTCTTTCATTCAGTTTCTGAGCTTTGCATTTCTATGTGAATATTTTCCCCTGTCAGACAGAGGGGTAGCTAACCCTTTTAATCACTGTGAGTACAGAGCACTTGTAAATATTAATTTAGCATATCCGTGCTCTTCTCTGTCTTGCCTTAATATGTATTTGCAGTAGGTAATTTCTAAAGCCTAAATAACATAGGCTCGTGATTGAACATGCTTTTCCTGAGCTAAACTCCACCCTGCTCCAAAGTAATTGCTTCCTTTCAGTGCCCCTTGTCGAATCCTCAGGAGAAGAGGGCAGAGGTTCAACCTCTGAATTTCAGAGTCAAAACACAAAACCCAGCAGTCACCCCAATGTGCCTGGGGGCTCTGAGGGCTCTTGTATCTTATCTCAGTACATCCCTCTGCCTTCCTCTATCACTCTCCACTCCAATGTCATGAGTGAAGCCCAGGTGTTTGGGTTTTTTTACAGTAGAACAGGGGTGTCCTGCCTGAGGGTGGCAGCCCCAGAGAGCTCCTCCAGATCAGGTCCTGGAGCTGCCCAAAGTCTTCCACTCAGCTGTCAGCTGCATGACTGGTGTCAAGCCAGGATACATTTCAAAGCCAAAGAACACTTTTAAAAAGTCTGTTGAATAACCTTTCTCCCAGAAGATGGGAGAGAAAGCTTTTAAAATTAATTTGCATAATTGGATCTTTAATTCTTTTTAAATGGAAACCAAAATGGTACTGTTCTCAACAAAACAGGCTTTCACAGTAGCCAAATGATTGGTTGCAAGGTGGAGAAGTGTCACTGAGATGAAACTAAGCCCAGATAAAAGATAATTAGGCAGACTGAACTAAATTCTTATTATAGACAGAGGGGAAAGTCTGAGGTAACTGCATGGACTTCAGTAAAATTACTTCATAACTAGGCCTGGGTCTGCAGTAACTATTTTAACTTTTCAGCTCTGTAGTTAATTATTGACCTTTTAAATTTATGTGGGGTTTTTTAATTAATAAATTTATTAGATTAGTAAACACTGCAGATATTTTTGTAACAGCAGGGCAAATATTCTGTTTGTGCAAAAGACCAAGACACCATTTGAGTCAGTCTGACTGTGATCATTTAATTCAGCAGAAATTTCGTCCCACTGAGGTATTATGAGAGCTGTGCATAGAAAACCAGACAGAGTTCAGCTAGTAAAAAGCCATTCTCATGTGCTTAGAAATGAAAATCAACATTTCTAATGAAGTGCAATGTATTTTACCTACCATCCCTCCCTGAATTACATATGCAGCTTTATGTCATGTTTCAACTCTAAAATAAAGAATGTAATTTTAGTGCCTATAATCCATCACATTTGTTTTTAAAGAGCTGTTTTTATTGTTAAAAATATCCAAATGGCTAGATACAAACCTGTTCTACAAGAGAGTTCATTTTTCTCTCCCTGTTTGCAACAATCCATTCTTTAATCAAATACTATAAATTTCATTGGTGTCCTCTACTCACCAGTCCTATTAGTTACCCAAAGCCTGAATAACATCTAAAGGCCATAACCTCCCTAGCCTTTGCCTTAAAACAGTAGTGACATAGAAACACCGAAGCTGGGGCAAGCCGGCAGAATGCAAATAGATCTCTGTGACTTGTCAGTCCTCCTGGGTGCTCCATCACTGCCTGTGCCATGGAAACGCAGTCCAGGCAGCAGGAGCATGCAGGAAGCCCACAGCTAAATTCTGCTCATGGGTACTCCTGTGTAAATCCAGAACACCACCACCAGAGCCACAGAACTTAACTGGGATTTTCATCTGGGCAACTAAAATGCCTGAAAAAGTAAGGCAGCTGCAGACACTGCCAGGAATAAAGCTGAACTGTCAAGATTAATTGCAAGCACTGCTGCTTAGATAAATTTTAAATAGTTTACAGCTTTCTTTTTTTTTTTTAGGGGGTACTTTAAAAAAAAGATGAATAAAAACTGTGCTGCTATAAATTAAAAAACCCTCATGAAATACAGTGAGAGCAGCACATACCACACTGTGGCACCAGGGATGTGATCTGTTTTAAGGAACACATGGCTTTATGTTTAATGAAGAGAGCCTGTTGAAGGATTGCAGACCAGGGGGGCACACTACATTTGTTGTTTTATTAGGTTCTGGGTTATGTACTTCTGCTTTTGCTGCGTATCTGACAACATATGACATTCCACTTGCAACTGACTGGGCTGAGGGAAGGAGGACAGAAAAAATCACTTATGAAGGACTGGAACATTTTATTTCCTACCTTTTGAGAAAAATGTTAAGGAAAAACAAATATAATTTTATCTAAACTAGAAACAGATGGAAACACAAATGGAATTTAAGCAGACAGAGAATAGTAATCATTCTCCAGAAGCCTAGACAAGGAATTGTTAGAAATATATACGTACACTCACAACAACTCACTAAACGTACAATCCAGTTCATTGAAATCATACCCTTTAGATGCAGCAGAAAACCCTCCAGTATATCAGAGCCAGATCTTGAAAATATGTACTCCCTGCAAGATGAATTGAAGGCACTTTCCATCACACATGGGATAATTTGCACTTTATGGGGTCAGAAACTGTATGTCTATGATCGAACTGTGCTTGCAGTTGTGTGCTTTGTGCACCATCTTTGGAATCATCTTTGAAACTGTGGGAAAAAGGCACTACTGGAGCTGGCATTTGCTGCCACTCCTCATCCAGCACCCTCGTAGGACACTGCCAGAAGGGTTGGTCCTGAATTAGTCTCTTATCCTACATGCCTGCAGTGAGGTGCTCCACCATACTATTTTGGATTTTGTGATCTGGTGACCAGGGTGCTTCATTTCAATTCTGCCTCGGTTAATTTCTCAGAAAACTTCTCTTTCCACAGAAACCTATTGACATCAGGTTAACAAGCTGTACTGTTTTCCCTGTGACTGTACAGGAGTGAGACTGAGCGATAAACTGGAATCTAGGACTGAGGTGCAGGAAGGACTGGATCACCCCTTCCAGCAACAGCTTACATAGGTGTAACATGAGGCCATACGTGTAAAATGTGATTCAAAACACTGCTCAAGACACCCAGGCCCCCTACCAGTACACCGTGGAGCTGTCACAGAAAACATGAACAGAGGTAGTCTCAAAAATCCTTTCCCAATCCCAGCCTTTACCATTGGAAGAGAGTAGCAGGAAGGTTTACTTCTGCTTGTTTGAATTTCACAGTCCCAGAATCCAACTCTCAAAGGATTTAGAAACTTTTCTCCAGGTTTTAACGTGGGGGCCTTCCACTTAAGACATTGATTCAAGATATATGGGGCCTTGGGCTCAAGCGTCTTCTAACTAAGAAAGGAGCTAGACCCATGCTTCCTGGGAGTTTAAGGAATACAGTTATACCCCCTCCATTGCGAGGAAAGGGACAGGCCAAGGCCGTCGCAAAACCCTAAACTCGCAAAGAAGTGAAGATCGTTAATAGGCATGCAGGCCATGCCCATTACCCCACCCCCCAGAACTCTGGGGCTCTGCAGACAATTTTCTGTTCCTTCCCGTGGTCTCTTGGCACAGGCGAGCAAAGGGAACCGTTTCTGAGCGGCTGCTGTGACTGTGTGTGCTCGCAGCCCAAACCCCACGCCGCTGCTCCCACGCCGACACCAGGGACCCTGCGCCGCCCCACGTGTGCTCGCCCCGCCTCCACAGCGGGGAGGGGGTGTCCCTGAGCTCTGGTCAGCATTCTTGGAGCCTGGAAAAACCTTAACTTTGCAACACCGTGACACCCCGTGCC
>WEKX01014056.1:0-48592 GCA_013390025.1 Pitta sordida | reverse complement strand
GGAAGCAGCGCGAGGCTTGGGCTGTGGGAGCATGCTCGCTGCAACCCGGAGAAGCCCACGGGGTGGGGGAGATGGGGGTCTCGAGTCAGTTCTTTCCCTTTAATATCCACCGGTCCCAGGAGCACTGCCCATACGGTTCCAGAGGGCGGGGGAACAGAAGCTCCCTTCCAGCACACAGAGCTTGCCCCCCCTCACTTGCCTCACTTTCGTGGGCCAGTTTGCCCAGTCACGGACGGAGACACAGTGCTGCCATTGTGAGCCCCCTCCCCGCAGGGCGGGGTGAGTCCCGCCCCACAGGCACCGTGGCACCGCCCCTCGGCAGAGCAGAGTCAACAGTGCATGTATTCCCCAGCTCAGGTTGCAGATGGCTGCACCATAATTGCGAAAAATTTGCTTCTCAAATGGGCGGGGTCGTAATGGAGAGATTGCAATGTACCGGGGATTCACTGTATATGGGAATGACGACGGGGTTTCCTCCTCTTGGTAGTCCAGTGTCATGTGGCAATGAATGCATACTCACAGGGCTCCAACTAAGCAAAAGGGAGCTTTAATCCCCATCTCCTCTCCTAGGTCACTGATTAGGGCAATAAGTATGAATATAACTTTGCCCTTCAACTCTTCTCCACAACAAACATCAACACCTGAGCCCGTTCACCTCTTTGGAGTACCATTTGGTGCTTTAGTGCTAGCAAAGCACTTAACACTGTCATGATTTTATCTAGGTATGGCTTTTGTTAGAGTACTTCAAGCCTGTTGCACAATGTAATTATCCTTATGGTGCTCTGGCTCCATGACACCACCCCTTAGGTGGCAAATCTGCACACTTCCCACTCTCAAGCCACTCGGAGAACACCTTTGCACAGCTTGATATGATTATTTTGCACAGGCTCCAGAATATTAACAGCTGGAATTTCTCATTTCTACACAATGCAAATATGTATCCTTTTATTAGCTGTTAGAACTACTGGGTACACTGATGACAGTGTCATAACAAAGCTCCAGCACTAGTTCAATTAACAGATGCCATACTTACAGCCTTCAGTCTTGGATATGTAGATAGACGAAGGCTCTGGAAATTGGAGATTTCTGCTTCCCTACTGCTGCCAAATAAAAATCAGTGATGATGGCCAGACAGAACTGCTTGGTGTGAGGATTCCCTCTCCAGTGCCTCAAGCTTCTCTCTAGCGGAGAATGCTAGAGAGCTCTAGCTCTGTGCTAGAGCACTGCATGTAGCAGCCCTGCTGAGATGAATGTTTATCCCATGGGGACACCTCAAGGGGAACACTCTTCACTTTTAGTGGTTGAGGGAGATTCCAGTTATAAGTCCATGACCACTTTTTTTTTTCTCACAAACTCAGAATAATGAGCTGTGAGTCTTCAGCAAGAAAACCTAATTTATTTTAACATCTCTCTGAAAATATTCAGAGGAAGCCACAAACCCATGGAGTGTTGTTTAAATTGCTGCCAGGCTGATAAATCCTGGAGAAAGAGGAGTCTATATAAAAAAAAATAAAATATTTCCAGTAGCAGAGAAAAACTGTGCAATACCAAGATATCACCACCTTCTCATAGACAAAACATTTATAGTTTATTGTCAGGATGACTCTGGCTACAAAGTCTTTGCCTGAGCCAGAGCCAGAATAGACTGACCTTTTGCAGTAGGCACAATAAATCAGGGGATACCGCTGAACTGTCAGAACCTCTGCAATAAACCCAAATCCCTTTTGATAAGGGGAATCAAAAGCACACAGCTTTCCACCACCTCCTAATAATGCCAGTGACTTCCACAGTGCATTACAAACCTGCTACATAGTTTGAGAACTATGTGCAACACCTGCTTCCTGGCAGCAGCCTTTTGTTTTCCTCTGCATAGGTGCTTAGGAGTTTCACATCTAGTTCCCCATGCACGAGGTAAGAGAGTTTTCATTTTCTATCATGCTATTCTAATGCTACATGTCCAAGAAGCCTCATCAATATGACAGTAGCAAATTGCTTGACAACTTCCTAAATAACACTCTGCTTTGTGCTCTGTATTTAATATATTAGGTATTTTCGAAATACTGTGAATCTAGTTTAAAGTGTGCAGTCATAAGATAAATGTTTTGCCCATCAAGAGTCAAAGTGCATGTCACTCCTACCACGTTTTGAGTCACTGCTTAGTGAAAAAATAACGCAGAGAAGGCTCCAAACAAACCTGAAATGGGTACAATAGCTCTTCCCTCTGTAATGTATATATATATATATATACATGTATAAGCATTTAGGTTGGGAAAGACCTTTAAGATCACTGAGTCCAACTGTTAACCCATCATCACCGTGTTCACCATGAAACCATATCCCCAAGTGTCATACCCACATGCTTTTTGAACACTTCCAGGGTTTGTGATTCTACCACTTTCCTGGGCAGCCTACTTCAGTGCCTGACTACACTTTCAGTGAAGACATCATTCCTAATATGTATATATATAAACTCCAGTGCACTTCATTAGGGAGTTTAGCAACTGGTCCTTGCACATACATAGCCTGCCATCAAAAGCACCAATCTATTCACCTCTTGCTTGATTTGCATTAAAAGGAGACACTTTTTGTTTGAGTTGTTTTGGGGTTTTTCCATAGAGGCTCATTAATAGGGACAGGTAAAAAAATAAAAAAGAATTTAAAGAAAAAATGAAAACAACCCAAAAAATGAACCATGGTGGGAAGTTACCAGCCAGAGGAACTAAGATCCTGCCACCTAAGCCAAAACATGTGTTCAGCTCTCAGCTCTAGGGGAGTTCAAACTCAAAAGTGACTTTAAGCTTTTTGAGTTCAACTGCTAGTTCAATTGGTTTAAGCAGTTATTTAGATATTAGAGTACTACAACTCCCTAAAAGCCTGTCAGTGCTCACTATATCAGGTTGCTCATTGTCTTCCTTACACTCAAACTCCTTCCTGTGCTCCAGTCATTATTCCACCTACATGGGAGTCCTTCTCAAGATCATCCAAATAATTTCATTCAATAACTGGATATGGCTCTGGATCCAAAGTGGATGGGAGCTCTTCCATGTGTCTTTGATTAAGGCAGTGAAATTCCAAGTAGAAGGCAGGCTTCTCTGTTTCACATCTTTTGCTGGCAGAACACTCTCCACTCAACAGTTTGCTTAGACACCAAGCCTCCATCTGCTCTACTAGGGTTATAAACCTCTTGCCTTGGGTCTAGGTTCTGCTAGTTTTTTGCTCCCATTGTCTTCTTCCCTTATTTGAAGGTAAGAAATGAGCCACAGAATCTTTACAGAATCTTTGGAAAATATCTCTAAGATCATCGAGTCCAATTGTAAACTCATCACTGCCAAGTCTACCACTAAACCAAGCCTGCAAAATGCACATTAAGTATTCAGTTACTGTCGGCAAAAGGAATTTAAACTAAAATAAAAAAAATTGCTGAATGAAAGTGAAGATAATAGCATTTTATTGCTGCACAGCAGGGCTGTGAAAGTAATTAAAGATTCTGAGGTTGGAGTAAAGGGAGATGTATATGTTCCCTAGATAGATTAATTTATTTTCATTTAAAAATGTAAACACAAAAGATGATTGTAAATGTTCGTTTCCCTCCTCCACCCTGGACAACTGAACCCATTTACCTGGATTTTGATCAAGTTACAGCACAGAAAAGCCTTTTTGAAACCAAGGGCCTCCTCTTTCCCTTTTTACTCCCATCTTAATTCTTTACAAAGCAAAACTCCAGACACTTTGTGAGTCACATATCACTACCAAATAAGTTGCAGTCGTTGAATGGTGCCTCATAAAGGAGGCAGGAAACAGGAAAAGCTCAAAATAAAGCTGTTTTTAAATTAAAGAACTGAGGGGAAGAATGGATAGGAAATGACCCCTTTATTTCTTCTTCAAAATTATTCTGATTAATGAGGAGAAAGATCAATAGCCTATCTGCAGCTGCCATGGGGAAGACAGGGTGAAGAGTGAATCCAGATCCAAGTATCCCTGTGGTGCTAACACATCACATTCTGCACAAACTCGATATAATGAGCTGCAGGGTGAGATCTCACGCGACTGCACTACTTACCTGGCTGTCCATTCAGCTCCTCATTATAGCATGATGTGATCAGTTACAGGGTACCAAAAGGAAAAATGTATGGCATATATTTGTGAGTAGTCAGAAAAAGAATTGCTTTCATTCCTGCATCAGTGCTTTCCTCTTGCTGTAACAAGAGCCCCAAGCACTCCAGACTCCCCCCTGCATTGCTGCTGCATGCAGCTCAGAAGTCCTGTGCGTGCATGTTTCCGCAACACTTGGCAACATCCAGGCCCACAGTCTGATACAAGGCATACTGAAAACAGCAAAACATTCCCACTGACATTTTTGGGTTTTGTTTTTAAATCAACCTCTGAGTGAAGCACTTCAGATGCTGTTGCTTCCTTAATTAATATTTGGTTTGGGGATTTCATAACTATGTTTTGCAGCTTTTGTGGGCCAGCAGATTCCTAGGCAAATGACCTGGCTGGATGCTGAGGCCATTTCCACTGGTTTTGGAGAGCTGTGTACGGAGAGAATGGCTGTCTTTTGGATGGAGACCCTGGATGAGGCAAGACAAGGCATCATGCTCCCATCCTCTTTGGCATGCCCCAAAGACAGGGAGAAAGTACCGAGCACTATTTTATTAAGGTTTTGGCATGTTTCTTAATGGCATTTGTGCTAGTTACAGCCACAAAGGAAGCATTTATCCCCAGTTGCTTTTCCCATCTGCAGTCATTCATTTGCAGATCTGCCTGGAGATCAATTCACACTGGCAAGAGAGATAAGAGGGACCCCTGATGCTGGACTTCAGAGATTACAGCAGCCAGACGTGCTCCAAGGGCCAATGCAGAGCTGCAGAAGTGTGCTGTATTTTCCAGCATCCTCTAATAACATGCATCCCAGGAACGCTATCAGTCAACCTGCTTGCTCCAGGCTCTGCAGAGAGCTGATGGACACCAGCACTCAGTATATACAAAGCAACACACAGAGAAAGACTAGTGCCAAAAATATTGCTGATATACATGTATATTTGTAAGAGAAAACTCTGGTTCCATTGTCAGCTTTCCAGAAGACATGGTGTCCTTTCTGGCATTACCCTGCTCCAAATGTGGAGGCAATCAAAGGGCTTTTAGCAGAAACCTCTTAGCAAAGGGCACTGCTCCCAGAGCCACAGGAGTGACTAGCAGTTAATAGGATACGGTTCTTTAAAAGCTGCCTTCTTGGCTATAAATACATTCAACATTTAAAAATGCTTATTGTGAGTGTTTGTGAAACCTAGAAAAACAGCTATATAGTGCTCATATTTAGACTTACTGAGGAAAATGTTTTCATTTGGTATTTAACTGTATCCTTACACTGGGGCTTAAACTGCTCCTAAAATTGGCTTCGGTTGCCAGAAAACAGCTTAAATGAATTTAATTGCTGTCTGCTGCAATCCCACCCACCTTTCCACCCCTGGTTGCACATTCCCCGTCTCCTTCCTTAAGACGAGGAAGTCTTGTCTAACTCTGCTCTGAGTCATTTGGGCATGCAAGTCAGACACACACCCTTGACACCCTAAAATCTATCCTTTTCTACTGATTTAGCATGCTGGAATGACTCAACACGAGCTCAGATGCACACTAGAGCCAGTGAAATGAAAGGGCTGGAATTGCTCAGTTGGGGCAGGGTGGAATCATGAGGTTCAGAAATATGACAGCTCATCCCTGTAGTCCTGCTCCCTCTACCTCTACCCAGGCCATTTAATCCTATCCTTTGCTGAAGTATCCAAAGTTTATCCTGACCCTCCTCCTTACACACACACACACACACACACACATGTGCTTGGTTTCTACAAAGTCAGTAAATTCACTCAGCTCAGGAAGAGCCCTTACCAGCATGGAAATTCATGGCTGGAGGTGAGAAGGGCCTCTCCTCTTCAACATCAGGGAGCGACTAGATTATCTAACCTGTGTTGTCAAACCGTATCCCCAGGCTTCCGTATGCATTTGAATCCCTGTTACCCTAAAATCAGGGATACAGAATTGTAGAGAAAGATTTAAGATGAAGGGAATCAAGGAGATGAGCAATAGCCATGCTTCCCTGAGAAAGTTTCTGCAACCTTGACTACCTCTCTTTGTAGCAGCTGTCCTACCTGGTCATTCTAGTAGTCCTGTTTTAAGATAAGGATACCAAGGACTAAGTCAGATTTTTCAGGAAGAGATGTATAAGTCAATTTACAGGAAATAAAAACACTGAAGTAGCCAGAATCTAATAAAAATAAATGGAAAGAGAAAAAAAAAAGGTGCAGCAAAACCCTACAGAAAGACATCTGAGATTTCTGACAGGTTACTTTTCACTCAGTGTGAATTTATCAGTGTTTTGAGACATAGACAGAGTCTTAAATATACAGTTCATCTGTGAAGAAGTTTTCTCATACATTATGTAGCCCTGTCTCTTCCACGCTTCATATATATTTGTCTGTAGCTATAAATAGAAATGATGCCTCATGTACATTATCATAGATTACAGCCTCTGATGATGTGGTAGAGGAAAGCAAATAAGTAAAGGAAGCATGTGCTTCACCACAGCATACAAACTCCACAGGACCCTGGTAAGTCACCTTTGAGCAAACCAGTGCTGTGAAATAGTACAAAAACTTGTGTAAAAGTAAAATTATGATTGAAGAGACGATAAACTGATGGAGTTGATTGCATAACAGAAGTCATCTTGTGAATAGGCTAAAAGAGCAAAAAGAATCCTTGCATGCTTAAAACTGGAGTATTGCACAAAGTGGCACTGCATTAAGTAGGAAGAACAGGCCAGAGTGGGTCGGCTGGGCCAAATCCTGAGCCAAACCCTAATTCCCAGAAAGAGATGGGAGGTGGGGGCTAGCAGTACTGATTGCTTTCCTTTTTCAGAATGTGTCACCTTTGTATTGGTGGTTTGGTTTTTTAATTCCCAGAATATATCACCTTTGCATTGTTGGGGTGTTTTTCTTCAAAAATGAAGAAAAATCTTCATTATCACACATTTTGTGAACTGACAAAATATCTTCACAACTTGTTCTCATCAGTGTTTTCTTGTTTAGTATTTCAGCCTGACCATTGTGCCTAAGGGGCTAATGAGCTGTGACTGGCAATACCATTAAAGATAGATTTGATGGCATCCTGGAAGACAAAGTGTTTTAATTAAACTGAAAGAAAATTGTTGTTTATGAGCCAGGAGCCTATACTGAATAGACAAAAGTAGGCCTTTTGATAGGAAAAATCAGTGTCACATCTAAGGAATGGGAAATTGAAGTTTAATTCTTGGCTGTAGCAGACTTCCAGTAGAGCCCATTATATTGGGCCAAGGGCATGTTTTGATTTGTCTTTTGGAAGATGTAGACAGTTCAGTCAGCCTCTCTGGAACTTTCTGGCTATTTTCATTAGGGAGGGCTGAGCAGAGCCAGAAGGAAGCTACACACTGCTTAGCATCAGGGCCACTTCCTAGTTCTCCCCACAACTTTGTTTAACACTAAAACTTAGAGCTCAGTCCTTCAAAGACCAAGCTAAATCAGAACTAGCCAGGGTTACATTGAAAACCACAAGGTTTATAAAAAGCAGTTCCTTCTCTCACCCTGTTAAGGCTCAAACAAATAGCAAAACTTCCTTTGACTTTACCAAGAGTAAAGTGTCTGAGTTCGCTCTTTTAATCAGCTTCAGTTAATTCTCATCAACTTTGAAAGCAGTATTGGTTTGAGTATTGCTTGATTCATTGTGGAAAGAGCTTATGGAGAGAGACAGAATAGTAATGAATCAGTATCTCTAAAACAGAATTACGTGTATCACATATGGGCACTTCAAGGCCAGGCAAGCAGCTTCCCCTACTAAAGTTGTCCAATACTTTTCACTTTATTTCTATATCCTCTCTTGCTTCATTTTGTCAGTTTTCACTTCTTGGTCTGAAAGCACTCACTGGATGACACAATTTCATCAAGAAAAGGTTTTTTCTGGTTTTATCCAAAGCGTTTCATTTCTCTTTTAGCCTTGTCAGAAAAAAAAAAAAAAAGAAAAAAGAAGAAAAGATGTTTAACAATGTATATATCTGCACAACTGTGATGGTATACTTTATATTTGGAGTCTGATAAAACAATGAACTTATATGAAAGAGGTTAGAAAACTAAACTTGTCACAGGGCTGACAGTGTAGCCCATCTCAGCTGACTGTGAGGGACTGGGAAGTGCAGATGCAGAGGATCACTTACACAAGAACTAAAGTTGATTCAAGGCCACCATTCAGATTTAAAAGCTATGGTGCTTTGCAGGTCGCTGGTACTTTCTGTGGGTGTCCTTTAAGCTGCAGGTAAATCCCTCCCATTTGCAGCAAGCTTTCATCTGAGAGAGAAAATACACCCTACGATTTTATTAACTGTCATCTAAGAGCTGAGGCACCTCCTGTGTCTTCGGTTGCTGGAACAAAATAGTGTTCTTTTTTTGCAAAAATGCTCATACACAGAAATACTCATAATCCTTTCTGGTTTATTCCCTCTATCACATGAGAGCTCAGAAGCATTGGTACCCCCATGCCAATGATGACATTGTTGCCTGAATAAACATTGAGAACATACAATTTTAGTTGGAGTCAACTCAAGAAGCACAGGTACACATTTAAGGTCAGAGAGCCAGTCTAAACAAACCAAAAAGAAACTTGGGAGGAAAAAAACTCCAAAGCTTCTTGCAGCCAAATTTCAATAAATAGAAAGAGAATCATGTCATTAGGCAACTCTCTTTAACCTCAAGTAAAAATCCTACTTGCTTTTACTGAGGAACCAACTCCTTTGGTAGTCTCCTATGCCTGACCTGATTTTCACCCTCTACCCACACCCACCTCCAGGGTTGCCCGTGGGGCCATGAGCACTACAGGATGGGCCACAGAAAATCTCTGCAGCTCACTCCTCCACTGCCAGGTTCCTTCCTCCTGGCAGAGCAGAGCTGCTTAGAGCACCAGAGTCAGGCTGAACACAACACGTCTTAAATCAACACCTCTTTTTGCTTATGCTACTAATGACACCTCAGATTAGTAGCATTTAATTGAATTTACTATTCAATATGCTTTTTATATTTTGTTCTTCTATCAAATGAGACAATAAAAATCAGTTTCTGTAGGGCAATTTAATTTAGGTTTATACAGTGTATTATATTCAGGTTTTCAGTGTGTGAGGCATCTAGGTTTGTATTACGCTCTGGGATGTGCTCTCGGTCTCTGTACGGGTATTAGATGGTGAGTTGGACTAGATGATCCTTGTGGGTCCCTTCCAACTCATAATTTTCTGTGATTCTGTGATTCTGTGATTTGAGTGGCAAATCTGTGAAGGACTGTTTTAACTACTGTGAAAT
Source organism: Pitta sordida (assembly GCA_013390025.1). Taxonomy (NCBI): domain Eukaryota; kingdom Metazoa; phylum Chordata; class Aves; order Passeriformes; family Pittidae; genus Pitta; species Pitta sordida. The sequence continues at coordinate 39,221 of WEKX01014056.1, read as the reverse complement.
TAAAGTAGACCTATACTGAGGGTAGGCACTTTAACAAGCAGAATAGTTTAAGAACAAATAAGTATCAAGGAAAACCAATACAATGGAGAAAAGTGATTTGGCCAACTGAAGCAGATTGGTTAGAGATATATACATGCAAGAAATACAGTTATGTACATGTATAAATCTTTGGAGGATTGGTGACACAGCTAAATAGTCAATGATTTTTTTTCTTATGAGTTTTACATTAAATTTGGTACAAAATACAGTTATACCCCTGCATTTTCAAGGAACGAGTCATGCCAGGAGTCTTGCAGAATGTCAAATTCGCAAAGACATGCAGGTCGTTAATATGCATGCAGGCCACGCCTATTGCTCCACCCCCCGGCACTCCAGAGTGCTGCAGACACTTTTCAGCTCCTTCCCATGGTCTCTCAGCACAGGGGAGCAAAGGGAACCATTTCTGAGCAGCTGCTGTGACCATGCATTCTCACAGCCCAAACCCCGCGCCGCTGCTCCCTCCCCAGCCTCCCCCCCCCGGCCTCGGTGCTCACGCTGTCCTGGCCCCTCACTGGCGCGGCCCAGCTGCTGCCACTGCACATGCTCGTCCTGCCTCTGTGGCAGGGAAGGGGTACCCCTGAGCTCTGGCCAGCATTCTTGGAGCCTGGAAAACCTTAACTTTGCAACACTGAGACACCTCGTGCCGCATATGGTAGGGGAGGTAGCACTGGTATCAGAGTTTTTTCCCTTTAACATCCACTGGTCCCGGCAGAGGCAGCGCTGCCTGGGCTTTGACTGGGCTTTGAGTAACAAGGAATGGCATGTCTTGTGGTGGTGCTGCGCTGGGTCTCAGTGCAGCACACAGGAGACACACAGGACCGGGTCAGGGACAGGGGCATAATGCCGCAGGGCTCTAAATGCCATTGCGAGCTGGAGAAACCGCAGGCCCTCTCTGTGCACCCTCTCCGCGTGCCCTCCCCAGGGAGCTGGCCTTGTCCCACCCACAGGGAGCACCGGCACCACCTCTCGGCAAAGCAGAGGCACAGCACATGCGTCGGCCCGGAAACCTCTCACCGAATTGCGAGAAATTTTCCTCCCAAATGTGCAGGGTCGTAATAGAGACGTCTCAATGCAGCGGGGATATACTGTACCACTGAAATCTCCCCCCTGTGCAAAACTGCTTACCTGATTGTATTGTGTCAGTCTGAGCCCCTAGCAGCCCTCACAATGCTGTGCCTTGGAAGGGTGTTGATAACACACAAGTGTTTTGACTACAGCTGGGCACATTGTCCCTTCCCCCCAACTGGGGATGAGATTCTGGGAGGGGACATGAGCAGGCCAGCTGACCCAGACTGACCAAAGGGATATTCCATACCATATAACATCACCTCTGATAGAAAAGCTAAGGAAGGGAGCAAGAAGAGGGTGCCATTCATTGTTCTTGATGGCTGCCTTCTAAACATGTAGGAGCCTTCCCTGGATGTGGACACCTCTGCTGATGGGAAGTAGAGATTAGTTCTTTTGCTTTGCTTCTGCACGTGCTTTTGCTTTGCTTTATTGGTGCTTATATTAAACTGCCTTATTCCAAACCACCCTTTGTACATGATCTTATTATTTGGGACTGAGTGACTGTTGAGGCCCCTGGCATCCAGCCAGGGGCAAAACCCATTACACTGATAAAACGTCTTAATTCCAAAAAAAAGTCTTCACATGCTCAACTTTGTGGGTCAAAGATGTTTGTGCAGATCTACAGGCCCTATATAACTCACAATGCATGAATTTAACCATGGAGCAGGTTGGTTGAGACTGTGCACGGGTTTTGTGGGCTGTTCCTTCTGCTCAGGCAGGCTTGAGCAGCTTGAGAGCCAGTGTAAGGAAAAAAGGAAGTAATTTCAACCACAAGTTAGCCCCTTGCCACTTTTCCAAAGAATTATTGACTTTAGTATATTTTGCTTTTCTGAAATGATTTAATAAAGACCCAGAGATATTTTTTCTCCTTGTTAATGGGCTTTCGTGCTTTCTGGGAGCAGAAATGTTTATTTGAAGGAACAAGACTGTAAAGGGCAAGTATTCAGCGTTAAGGAGTTCAACTTGAGGAATGATTTTACTTTAGCAGCTTTAAATATTTCTAGTAATTTTTGTAATTCTTATTAGGCTGTATAATAACGTATGAATTAGCTGACCATAGGCAACTAATATTTTAATATGTTGCTCTCTCACTGGAACAAGGAAAGTGTGCAACTTCCAGGGCTATGTAAGGGGTCTCTAGAGGAAGTGGCTCATTTCTGTTTTGCCACGGTGAAGTGCAACACTAGACTGGGAAAAACTGCTCTGTACATTAGAATAATAATTTATGACTGCAAGGTGACATTTTGATTCTTAATTCACCGATTTAGACAAGCTTACTTCTGCTAGACCTACAGAGGGTTTCCATTGGCATTCCTTCCTTTTTTGAGTCCTAAATGCCTCACCATTAGTTCCCATTAGTGTAGTTCTCTTTATTTTGCATTCTACACTGATGGAATCAGTCTTCTAGGCAGCACTGGAGGTGGTTGCACTTCCACTTACCATCAGTGCTGGAGGCACTTGGAGGTTGAACCAAACCCTCTTTGGCCCTGGAGGTGCCAGCGTTTGTCCAAAGAAGGCGTATGTATATCAAACATGCACCAATACATGTATAACATATACACATACATACATGCTTTTGGGGACTTAGCAGGGGAGAGGCAGATTGTGTGGGAAGAGGAGAAGGAAGGATGCAGACACAGAAGTAATGCACACCATGTTGTTGTGGGTTTTGTTGTTGTTTTTTGTGGGGTTCTTTTTTGTTTCTTTGGAGTTTTCTGTTGTCTGTAATTTTTAAGACCAGAAAACCCTTTGCATCAAAAAACCCCACAAGGAGTTTCCAAACATTACATCTCAAGGCTCTTAATTGTCAAAGCTGTGCCATAAACATTAATTGGTGCTGGACGGGGGGAGGGGTAAAAGTCCTGTCACAGAATCATCATCATAGAATCATCATAAATTTTTTTCCATGAAGATTTGTCATATTGGAGAGCACTTCTGCCTGGCAGTTCTGGCTCTACACTTGGCTTCTGAATCTTTGAAAAAATCCATTTGGTTCCCTGTTAGGTTGAATTTGAACATGCCAGACGCATGGCAGTACCTCTCGAGAGTCTGAGTGGTGGCAGGGGAAGGAGGGGAGAGAGGCCTGGTCCCCTCAGTCCCTGGGAGCAGTTTCCAGGGTTTCCAGGGTTTCCCGGTTCCCATGCACAATAGGAGGCAGGCACCCATCGAGACCCTCATGAAGCTGTCGGATCTGGATGAGGTGCAGCAGCGTGTTTACTCAATCGTTCTGCATCCTGCAGTTAGCAGAGTTTGTTTTGACCTGCGAGGGTTGCTGCAGCATGTATACATTACTGAGGGAAATTGCAGTGCATGACTCCTGTGTTTATTTGTGCAATTACTTTTCATATCTTCTTGGGGTTTGACTGCATCTCTTGTCCTTCTGCCTCCAGAGTTTCAGTGCCACGTAGGAAAATCAGACAGAGTGGTTACGGTTAACAGTTCCAACCAGCACATTACCAAGGCTCTAGTGACTACTGGCATTTTTTGTTGGCAAATTTTGCTTAATCATTTATATAAATTAAAAGAAAAATTTACAAATAGGATTATGTTTTTAAGACAAGGAAGTCCACACAGTGCTACACCATAAAAGAAGTAGTAATTTTCTTCCACTAAAAAATTATTGATTAAAGTTATTCAAATCTGCATTTAAGTAGATAGAATGGCAAATGTACACGGTAATGAAATATAGTATTTTGTGATGTATATTATGAAATAAAAGAGAATAAGATTATTTCTTTAAGCCTATCAATTATTAAATTATCATTAAAATGTATATATATAAATAATCCGATGAGCCTTTCTGATTAGATTACCTTGATGTGACAGAGCACATTTTGATTATTCTTTGATGCTTTGTAATAAGGATTTAAATTCAAAGTAGATTTCAGGAAGATTTTCTTTGAAAACAGCAGCAAGATGTAATGACAATACATAATGAAGCAGAACAGGAAACAGGAGAGACTTTTAAATTCACACAATTTGTTTCCTGTGTAAAAGATGACAAAGTTATCACCACATAGAGATTTTTTTGGGAAGTTACATTCTGTTTATTAGATATGTAACATTCAGGGCATTTAAAATAAATCTTTTGCTAATACTTGCGTTACTAGAAGACCAAAGGAGAATGCTGTTATGAACAGGATATCTGCAGATGTTTCTGTACCTTAGTGCTTAAGTGCTGAGCACAAGGAATGTTATGTGCTCTTTCACACAGAGGAGAATAAAGCAGGTTTTGATCCCTCATTTTGCAAGTATGGCAGCAGCCTCTGATGCTGGGGTGGAATTTTCCCTTTTTCAGTGAGATGTTGGAGCGTCACTGAGACAGTGTTGGGCTGCAAGGATCCTGGAGCAGACAGAGGTGGCTGGTGTTTGGTGTGTCAGTGGGCTAAGCAAGGCACTTGGGAGCCTGAAGCCTGATCGAAGAAGCAGATTTAGGAACTGGGGAGCTGCAGAGAGGAGCAGGGATAAGGACTGCATGTGGTCCAAAAGAAAGGAAGGAAGATTTTTGCAGAACCTTGGCATTGATAAATGATCACTACAGAAATGATCATAGAATGAGAAGTATCTGAGAAATGTAAACAGAAGAGTTTAAAGACGAGTAAGTGCACAGTGCCGTAATCAAGGTGTTTCCAAAGTGTGATGAGGAAAGCACTTTCTTTGCCACGTTTATGACAAGTGAAGAAAGGAGCAGGGCTGTATTGAAATCTGTGTGGTAGGAGCCCCATTCACGTGAAGAGGCTCCATTCAGGGCCTTACAAAGGGTATGAGTCAACTGCAAAGAAAGGAGGCATTTCACAGAAACTGAAGTGTGACCTTTTGTTTTTCCTGACCTCAAGGTCCTCAGTGACACAAAAGGGGACCCCAGCACTGATTCTGCAGCAACAAATGCCTGTTGTGAGTGAGTGTATTTAAGAAGCAGTGACAATAAGGAATGACCTGAGGTGCTTGTTTTCTGCCCTTGTTTCCCAAGGGACTGTCAAGGAGGGAGTCCTGCGTGCAGACTGACAGAGGTGAGGGGACGGGGGTGCTGGAAAGCTCTTCCTGGATGCATTTCTCTCTCTTGAAATATATGATCTGATCATCTGTGTTTACTGTTGGGACATCTGGATAGTGAGGGGATTTTTATTTTGCTCTGCAAAGTCTGTAGTATAGTCTATATAAATAAATATTTTATTTGTTACATGAAGTGGGATTTTCCCAATTTAGGACTGGCAAGGGATTAGGATGTCTAGTAGCCTTGTTTTGTTCCAGGCTTCCATCAGTCCATGACTACGTTCTTTCACAGTCAAAGCAGACATGTAAAGGATGTCTTGCTTTGCCCTTTTCATGTATTCCAGAGTGCTGCAAGTACCTATTAAAGTTCATGATGGAACTAGGGTGCAGAATGATGGATTTAAATGTATCATAAACCCCTTCCTGGTAAATAGTAGCCCCCAAATATATTCCAGTTATGACCTGAGAGAGGCTGCTGGAGGCATCCCAAACAGCCATGAATTGACTCTGCAGATTGTTAGAGCTGAGGAAATTCATTTGCATATGGATGCCACGCTAAGGAGACCAGTCCGGATTTCATTACTGCTAATGATGTGTGTGGGAGAAGTGATTTAGTTTATAGCCAGGGCCAGGCATGGCACAATGAGGAAGTACTTAATTCATACAAAACTCTTTCTTACTTTTAAGACCTAAAAATCAGGAGATTTCAAGTACAGTTCCAGGAAGCCCAGTGTTAGTGATATGGTCTCTTCCTGACCATGAACAAAGCTGTGACCATGAACATAGGTGAGGGGAGGAGGGAGAAGGAAGTATCAAGAAGTAGTATTGGTGTCATGGAGGAAAGGATAAGAGGAGAAATGAAAGAGAATGAAAAGCAGAAAAAAGACCAACTGAGGATGGAAAAGCAGCAGGCAGAACTGGCTCTGCAGGAAATGTGGCTGCTGAGGCTGGACATTTGGACTTTGAAGGTGCTGGAATTTTTAATGAGTCTTTGCTATAGTTTGCCAACTCAAAATGCAGGCAAGCACATTTGGCCTAGGACAAAATGTCTGTCTTCAGAGACAAAAGAAGAAAGGAGAAAAACGACCCCAGGATAACACTGGAGCTGAAGTAACTTGTAGTTGCACTGTCTGAAGGCATCCTCCTACTCCACTGGGGACACATCTGCTTTCCCTCTTCCAACAGGCATTGCCTCAGGCAAGGGGGAGCAGAGAGGGGCCTGTGGACACATTGTCAGCATCCACTTTGGGCAACAAGGGTTACTGTGCTCAGGCAACTTCAGGAAGAGCTTTTTGAATGGAGCAAGTGAGGAGGAATAAGTCAGAGGGATTAAAGCACACTGCAGCAGCACACTGAAAAGAGTGTTTAGAGCATGCAATGCATCCAGAGCATGTGTCATGACAGAATTTAAAATGTTGAGAGGACTTTGAAGAGGAACCCAATTTTGGGGCTTACGGGTCCCAATCCCTCTGGTATTTTATACTCACATGCTGTCATTGCACAGGGTAGCAGGAAAGAAGGGCTGTGAGCTGCTGCCCATCACTTGGGTATAGAATATGACTGTGTATCCATCTGCAGCTCACAATATGAAAATCTGAAACAAAGATCTTTCAAAAGGAATTACTCTTGCCTTACTCATGGGATAGCAGCTGGTTGTTTGGCTGCTATTACCCACAATGCATGCAATCAAAAGGGTTATGGCCCTGCGCACTCCTGGAGCAGCCTGGAAATGCTGTCTCTGAAAATACAGGATGGTTTTGGGTACTTTGATTTAAGCATTGTTGTGCAATTTTCTGAAGAGGAAAATCAGCTGGTCACTTGGACAGTAGGATATGAAGGCCCCATTAGTAATTTGTGAATGGGTGAATACAGTTTGGAGAATTCTCTGATTTTTTGCATTGTCTGAGTTGAACTCAGAACATATGGGAGAGTGACATTTAGCTGGGGTAACTGGAAATTAAATATTGTTTACTTAATACTGCAATTGAATTCAGAACAGCCACAAGATGTCTGTAAAGAACAAACCCCAGTTTTAGTATCTGTGTTTCTTAGAGAAAATACTGAGATTTTCTGAACTAGTGGACTTTATATGTGGTTTTAGGACAACTGTATGATCTTGAGAGTTTTAGTATATGCGAGTCATTTGAATGATCTTCATGCCCAGCTGTATGAAGAACTTAGAAAGATGATTTTATCATAATAAAGGAAGCAGGAATTAACTAAATTTGGAGAGAATCTGGAGAGCAAAGGTGAGGTAGAATAATGTGCAATATTTTCTAGATGAAGGAAGAAAAAAAAGGAGGAAATGAGACCATGACAATGCATTATTGTTCACTGGGCCGCTACTGGCAGTCTGAGTTGTGTTGGGGATGGCTTATTTCTTCTAAGCAACAACAGCAGGTTTCAAATAATGCTTCATATTTCTCAGGTTGTGCAGATGAAGAGAAGGAATTACCTGTGAGGAAAATAAAGCAGATTTGCAAATAGAGGAGGATGAGTGGCTGGNGTTTAAGAGTAGGCTGGATGAGGCATTTAGTGCCATGGTTTAGACAGTGGGTTGGTGTTGGGTTACAGGTTGGACTCGATGATCTCCAAGGTCTCTTCCAACCTTGCTAATACTGTGATACTGTGAATCTTTTATGGCCAGATTTGCAAACATTTGGTTCCTGCAGATGCCAGAAGATTCTGCGTCTGCTTTAATCAAAATGGTTAGATCCTTTCTAATTATTTCTTTGAGATCACCATGGTTATTAAGTCAGCAGTTTTATATTACCTAGGACAAAGTGACTGTACAACTTCACACAGAGGGCAACTTAGCTGCAAACTCAACCTACTCAGCTTTTAAACTATGAGAAAAGCAAGTGAGAGATGATGATCTGAGACTAGAAATTTATTGAGAATTCTGTGGTTCCCCCTCCAAGGTATCTCAGCTGTCTTACAGCTACACCTTCTGTAGAGATACCATAGGCTTTTCTTTATATTTTGGCAAACAAAATAAAACGAGGATTATGGGAATTAAAAGATTTCTTTCTCAAGCACATTAAAAATGTATCTAGAAAATGACTGCATTATGCTCAGCTGAGTGTAAATAAAGGTTGCAGAGTGACAGACTCTAAAGCTGCTTCATAAGAAATCTGAAATTGCCCAGTAATTGCTGTCTCGGGGGATACAGGTGTTTTATGGCAGGAATCTCTACAACAGATGGGATAAGAGGAGAAGTAATACCATTACAATAGTGGGCAGGGTGCAGTTGTTCTTTTTAATTCCTTTTACTCCTTTGTTGTACTTTTACAGCAGGAGAATTGTCTTCAGATCTGAAGATACTTCATGGCAACTTACATGTAGAAGTAACTTCCAAGGGAAGTACAAACACCAGTTACCCTGAGAAAGTGGTTCTGCCTCAGACAACTCTGGGTTTTGTTTTATTTTTGAAATGTCCTTGTTCTTTTATGTCTATATTTAGGATCTGTTGCCTTCAAAATGTTCTATGGTTGGGCTTACAAACAGTTGCCTTCTATAGAACAATTCCATTTACTCAGATCAAGAGAACGTATTTCTTTGAGATACTTGTTATTCTTGGGGTAGTAGTTACAGACCACCTACAAAAACTTCCACGTTCAGCTTACCTTCATGCAGAGGAAAACTCACCAGTGGATTGAAGTTGAATGTCTGTTCAGTTTCTTAGCAAATGGCCAAGAGAAAAACAAAAGAGCCTGGAAATTCTGAGAAGCACAGCAGTGGGCGTAGAGGCCCTGCGGTGTCACCTTGACGGCTTTAGTTTTCATGATGGCTGAATTGGGTTGCAGTGTAATGGGACTGGCTCTCCCTGTGTGTTTATACTGACCCTGTTGTATTGTATCTTTTTAAAGATAAGATCTTCTTTAAACATAGGAGGTAAGGAGAGAGGGGAGAGGGCAGGCAAGCACTGTATATAGCATCTGTAACGTTTAATTATATGAGACAGAGATTTTCCAATATGCCTTGACACACAAAGAACGTTTAGCTATCAGCATCACAGTATATATTTTCTAAATCACAACACCCACACATTTCCTTAGCCAAGTAGAAGTTTTCCTTCCATGGTTGCATATCTAAAATTAGCCTGAAGGTCAAGTCTGAATAGAAATACCCTTACTATTGAACGTGCTAGGAATGATTGGTGCAATGGGCTCAATTTTCCCATCGAAAACCTTAATTTCTTTTTTAAATAACAGTTGCTTTTACAGTCAAAGAGCTTGGAGAAAGGCAAAATGAGGCCTGCTGTATAAAATCAACAATATTCTGCTTTCACTGCAAGGCTATTTTTACAGCCAAGTATTTTAAATGTAACAAGATGGATATAGTGAAGCCATGGTATAAAAGATGTAGCAAGAGGCTTCTGAATAGCAAGTCTGAGCACAGGCATGTGAAAGAAAGGCCTTAAAATCTGGAAAATGTTTGTATATGACAGATATACACAATGAAAAATTCTAAGTTAAGAAATGCATTGTTGAGAAGAAGTGAATAGTTCAGGTCTAAAAACAGTTGTTTAACCTGCAATTGCATTATGTGATAACCACGCAGCCAATACTGCACAAAGGCAAAAGCACCGTCTTGCAGGAAGTGCATTTATCAGCCACAGTGTTTTATTGAGTGCTTTAATAATACAAGTGTACATCAACTGATCCACAGTCAAAAGTGGCAGGTCCCTAAGAAATTTACAAGCACTTTTTTTGTTTGTTTTTTAAGTAAATCAAAATACATATTAATTTGTTCAATGCAATAGCCTTTTGTGTGGGAAACAGAAGGCTAGTGATAAACACAGTCTTAGTAATGCACAGTGATTCTTGATTTTAAGCTTTTATACAAAACTTGTTCCCAGTAGCATGCACCCACCATTAAAGACTTCAGTACAAAAAAATAACCCTAAACACTACATTTAAGTAGAAACGAGATATAATTCTGGATTTGTTTGTTTTCCCCAAAACCACATGAAAGGGAAAAAAAAGAAACCACCCCCACACATTAATACAAAGCTTTGTGATAAAGCTCTATACTATTACAGATCCAACATTCTTTGCACTGATAACCAAAATGCCCTGTCTACATTTGAGGGAAACAACTTTCAAGTTAACAGAACAAAAAACCCCAGAACAAATAAAAATAAACAAAAAAGGAAAGTAAGGACATCCTTTTGTCACAAAATGGTTCAAAAATTAATAAAAAATAAGAATGAAGGGAAGGGCTATTGATGCACTTAGTGAATGTGCTTGCACAGGTCCAGCATATCTTAGAGTAGGTTCCTATGTGGCGTATCGCTTGGTCCACTGTCTGGCCATTCTGTCGTGCTCTGCTCTGTTAGTCATATACTGAGTGGCAATGCTTCCAACCAGGGGGTCAGCTGAAAAGGAAACACAAACCATGAAATACGCATCAGCCTTGGAAGGATGAAAAAGCTATTTTTAGATCCACATTCATTCAGTTCTCTTAAGAGAGCTGTAAGAACAAGGCGCCTACACATAGTAGCCTAATTTTGAAAGCACAGAAGGAACTGAAACAATTTTCTAATTCTATCTCACAAAAACATGTTCCAATAATTTTGAGCTAAAATTCACCTGCAAGTGATGTCATTTATTTGTGGTATTAGACTCCCAGAAGTGTATATACTTTCACCCAAGAATAGGACAGGCTCTAATTCCATTATCAGGTTCAAGGTTAGTATTTTCTAGTTTGCTTTTGTGGTTGTTTTTTTTTTAATACTTTTACTTTTAAAGCATAGAGAAATATAGGGAATTAGGGCAGTAAGCACCATTTTCAAAGCATCAGAAGTTATTTCCAAACTTTGAAAATTGTTATTTAATTTATGAGATCTTTCTGAGCATTCTTATGGCCAGAATGCTGCATGACATGGTCTGGATCTATGAATTACTTCACAAATAAGTAACCAAACCCAATCAATTCCCTAAGAAAAACAAGACAACACATTCCCATAAGTGATTGTATTTAATCAATATTTTTCTCTTTCAGACAACATTTTTCTCTTCTCAATTGAAAGCAGACAAAATGTATCCCCTTTTTGGAGGGGAACCCTTACTCTTGATATTTCTGTTGCAACAGTAAATTTTCTGAGATTGCACCATGTAAGTCCAGAGGCACTGATGCTACACTTCTTCCTGACCTAGGACAGATGAGTATGACTTCTTCTGAAAGTCACGTAATAATTAGCTATGTAGTTGACTGAGGATGGTGCCACTGAACAATATGACTCTCAGCTTCCCCAGTGCAGTTGTAATCTAACTATGGTGCTTGCACTATTCACCATTGAAATTCCTTGGTCTAGATGTCAGGCCTTCTGTAAAGTAGACTAAATCTAGGCTTTTTTGTCTACTTGTTGATGATAAGAGTTCATGATAGGAGAAATATGTTGGTTTAGCTCGACTGATTGGCTTACTGCCAACATCACTGAATATTAGCGAATAATATTTCATGAAAAAAATCTTTTGCTTTGCATACATACCCTGCACTTTCAGGAAGAGTCTGTGATTTGAATGTCAAGTTTGCACCTTCTAAATTAGTAAGGCAAGTTATCACTGTGACTGCAGTGTACTATGTCCCTGTAGTCTCAGTCCTGTGAACACTTACTGCATGTGCTTACCTTTAATATCTTAATATATCCAGAGAAGGTCACCAAGGCCTGGACTTGACTATTTTTACATGCACAAGTGTCAAAGAAGCACATCTGATCTAAGATCCATTTTAAAAGTTGTAGACTAGAAAGTATATTACATTTAACTCCTCAGTCAAGGATATTTTCCCTGTGAAAATAGGAGACTAACAGTCTATGGGCATTTAAGGAATGAAAAAGATATTTGTGGCTGGAATGAAGTTTGAGAAGTACTGCAGGGTGAATGGGGATCTTGGGCAATAGGAAAGGGCAACATTTTCTTCCCAAAAATTTAGAGACTAGCCACAGAGAAACATTGACATGGTGTAACAGTAGTTTGGGGATCAGCCTGATAATTCTGCTGCGAATTCCCACACTGTCCTTGGATGTAATGCCACTTTCACAGACCTATGGAGAAATGGAGACTAAGAGTTGAACTTGAAAGGAATACTTGAAGCAAAACTTGATGAATGTCCTAATTTTCATACTGTTGGGGAAGGTGGTGTTTGGCCTCTGAGGCACCTGGCTGTGATGGGTTGCAAGACATCATCTGGAACATGGCAAGTTCTTACTGTGGTTTAGTGCATATTTAAAATGCTACATCTAAGATCTTCATAAATCCTTGTATGAATCAGTGAAAAGTGATGTGCTGTGGTAGACTTACCCAGTTCAAATCTGAAAGTTTTTTATGTGCAGGATGAATGTTTCTGTGAAAGTGTGTCTTTCACATTGAAAGCTGTAAATCAGTTTCTTCGATATACTGTAAGGGTACTGAGGATCACATCATCATCCCCAAAAACTGGATGATAATTACAACGTTAGATTTCCTAGTGTGGGTTTCCATCTATATCTCTTTTTGGGAGAAAGGAANTCATATACTGAGTGGCAATGCTTCCAACCAGGGGGTCAGCTGAAAAGGAAACACAAACCATGAAATACGCATCAGCCTTGGAAGGATGAAAAAGCTATTTTTAGATCCACATTCATTCAGTTCTCTTAAGAGAGCTGTAAGAACAAGGCGCCTACACATAGTAGCCTAATTTTGAAAGCACAGAAGGAACTGAAACAATTTTCTAATTCTATCTCACAAAAACATGTTCCAATAATTTTGAGCTAAAATTCACCTGCAAGTGATGTCATTTATTTGTAGTATTAGACTCCCAGAAGTGTATATACTTTCACCCAAGAATAGGACAGGCTCTAATTCCATTATCAGGTTCAAGGTTAGTATTTTCTAGTTTGCTTTTGTGGTTGTTTTTTTTTTAATACTTTTACTTTTAAAGCACAGAGAAATATAGGGAATTAGGGCAGTAAGCACCATTTTCAAAGCATCAGAAGTTATTTCCAAACTTTGAAAATTGTTATTTAATTTATGAGATCTTTCTGAGCATTCTTATGGCCAGAATGCTGCATGACATGGTCTGGATCTATGAATTACTTCACAAATAAGTAACCAAACCCAATCAATTCCCTAAGAAAAACAAGACAACACATTCCCATAAGTGATTGTATTTAATCAATATTTTTCTCTTTCAGACAACATTTTTCTCTTCTCAATTGAAAGCAGACAAAATGTATCCCCTTTTTGGAGGGGAACCCTTACTCTTGATATTTCTGTTGCAACAGTAAATTTTCTGAGATTGCACCATGTAAGTCCAGAGGCACTGATGCTACACTTCTTCCTGACCTAGGACAGATGAGTATGACTTCTTCTGAAAGTCACGTAATAATTAGCTATGTAGTTGACTGAGGATGGTGCCACTGAACAATATGACTCTCAGCTTCCCCAGTGCAGTTGTAATCTAACTATGGTGCTTGCACTATTCACCATTGAAATTCCTTGGTCTAGATGTCAGGCCTTCTGTAAAGTAGACTAAATCTAGGCTTTTTTGTCTACTTGTTGATGATAAGAGTTCATGATAGGAGAAATATGTTGGTTTAGCTCGACTGATTGGCTTACTGCCAACATCACTGAATATTAGCGAATAATATTTCATGAAAAAAATCTTTTGCTTTGCATACATACCCTGCACTTTCAGGAAGAGTCTGTGATTTGAATGTCAAGTTTGCACCTTCTAAATTAGTAAGGCAAGTTATCACTGTGACTGCAGTGTACTATGTCCCTGTAGTCTCAGTCCTGTGAACACTTACTGCATGTGCTTACCTTTAATATCTTAATATATCCACAGAAGGTCACCAAGGCCTGGACTTGACTATTTTTACATGCACAAGTGTCAAAGAAGCACATCTGATCTAAGATCCATTTTAAAAGTTGTAGACTAGAAAGTATATTACATTTAACTCCTCAGTCAAGGTGAAAAACTATGTAGGGGATATTTTCCCTGTGAAAATAGGAGACTAACAGTCTATGGGCATTTAAGGAATGAAAAAGATATTTGTGGCTGGAATGAAGTTTGAGAAGTACTGCAGGGTGAATGGGGATCTTGGGCAATAGGAAAGGGCAACATTTTCTTCCCAAAAATTTAGAGACTAGCCACAGAGAAACATTGACATGGTGTAACAGTAGTTTGGGGATCAGCCTGATAATTCTGCTGCGAATTCCCACACTGTCCTTGGATGTAATGCCACTTTCACAGACCTATGGAGAAATGGAGACTAAGAGTTGAACTTGAAAGGAATACTTGAAGCAAAACTTGATGAATGTCCTAATTTTCATACTGTTGGGGAAGGTGGTGTTTGGCCTCTGAGGCACCTGGCTGTGATGGGTTGCAAGACATCATCTGGAACATGGCAAGTTCTTACTGTGGTTTAGTGCATATTTAAAATGCTACATCTAAGATCTTCATAAATCCTTGTATGAATCAGTGAAAAGTGATGTGCTGTGGTAGACTTACCCAGTTCAAATCTGAAAGTTTTTTATGTGCAGGATGAATGTTTCTGTGAAAGTGTGTCTTTCACATTGAAAGCTGTAAATCAGTTTCTTCGATATACTGTAAGGGTACTGAGGATCACATCATCATCCCCAAAAACTGGATGATAATTACAACGTTAGATTTCCTAGTGTGGGTTTCCATCTATATCTCTTTTTGGGAGAAAGGAAATATTTCAACAGCATACATATTTAGAAAGCTTTGGGAAGTACAGGCTCTTCCTCTCACCTCCTCCTAGCACAAGAGGGCATCTCCTTTCTTTTGGGGTGAGAGAATCAGTGAGAAGAGTTCTTGGTAAGAAGGTGTGGAAATCTGTTGAAGCTGATAAAATAGAGAACTGGGCTGTTTATTTATCCATATATTCAAGCCTTTGTCCTTGCAGTGTTTTGTCTGGTAGTTGGGGTAAAGAGTGGAGATGATGGCCTGCAAGATGTCTGAGGTCTACAAAGCTGTTGTTTGTAGGTGTGTAAATTCCCATGGAGAGAGTGACCTGAGAATCAACTATCATGTTGTGTGCTTCCCCCGAGAAGTGCCTCCCTCCTTCATTGTCTGCCTATATGAAGCAGGACTGTGGAAGCAAAGAGAGGTCCTTGCTTGCTGTAGCATGAGCAGGACCATCTGCATCCACAGGCAGCTGCCAAGCAAAAGGTACTCTCAATACTAAGAGTAATTACATTGTCTTTTTCAATTTGGTTGAAAGTTTTTTAGGTATAACATTGAATAAAAGAACAAATCCACAGCTTGGCAAAGTCACTTGCCCATTTGAGACCCCAAACTGAAGGAAGAGAAAAACAGTTATCAACAGTAAGGCCCAGGTATTTCACATTTCTGTCAGAAGGTCCAGAGGTGTGCTATCATTGCACATAGTTACTTATGAGGACTTTGTAAAGTACTCTTCAACAGGTGTTTGAAGAGCTGGCTTATTTTTGAAACTCCTGTGAAATCATAAAGACATCAGGAGGCACAACTGCTTTGTTTGGGAAGTCAGGACATCTGGTGAGGAGGGAAATTGAAACTTTAGATCAGAGCCACCCAACCAGTGGCACATTGGCCACTTGATACAGCATGCTGCATTTGTGCCACAGGATTTTATGATGGTGTGTGAACTCCAGAAATGCCATCAGTCTCTTTCTGCACCTGTGTGGGCAGCTTTAGACAGCTGGCAGGCCCAAAGATCTCAACACTTCATGAGCCATGAGTTACCACTGCTGTACAGTTCACTGAGACAGGCCATAAAATGGAGATTACAAGATAAATTGAAGTACCTTAATTAAAACAATTAAGATTTAATTCTCAACATCCATGAGCCTTGGTTATAGTGTCCAAGTCCTACAAAATATCAAGTATCAGGAAGAAATTCTACAAAGTTTCTCCCACAAGAAACCACAGTTTCCATTTACCCCCTTAAATACACAGCACATGGCTAAACACCATGTGGTTCTCAGCTGGGCTGAACTCTTTAAGAGGTATTGTGAAATCTCCATTAGTAAGGCCAAATATGGATTTATAAGACAATTAAGAGATAAAAAGGAGTACTGGATCTCAAAATTCGTAAGTTCCAGTTCTAGACTTCTAAAATTCTGCTCTAGGATGCCTCTATAATCTTTGACTTGTGTAAAGAAATTGTTTTAGCCCATATGCCGATTAGCTCCATGTAAGATATTAACACACCAGGAGTTACAGCATCAAATTTCACGTTAGAGGACAGTGGTTGAGTAACGAAAATATATAAAAAAGCACCGTATTGTGGTTCAGTGATGTAGTTTACATGGAAAATGTCAAACAAAAGAAACTACGAGAAAAAGCTTCTGGATCATTTATAGGAAGATTGCAGCTGCTAAATCCCTCCTCACCTCACCTTATGCAATCCTCATGTTGTATCAGAATTCATGAAATTGCCCTGTTTTTATGTGGTTTTGAGAGCTGAGAGAGCTGAAGCTTGTCCCTAGTTTGAAAAGGTTGGATGCTGCTGCACACCACTTTGTCATCTTCTTTTGCAGCCACTTAATATGACTGTATAAGGAAGAACATTTGTGTCTCATGTCTGTTGTAAGGCTAATCAAATTTACAGACCAGTTCTAGGAAGTTAATGCTGTTGGGGATTTGGATGAGCTGAGGTTTGGTCATTACAACAGTTCAGCTGTGTTTAATGCTAGTTAAACTGCCTTATCATTCGAAAGACAGACTATAATTCTTCTCTAAAACTACTTTCCCCCCAAATAAATGAAAATATATTGCTACACTGTGTTTTTCTCAGCTTGTATTTTTACAGCTATTTCCATGTCAGCAAATAGCAATTTCAGAGCTGAATTCATCTCCTGGGCTTTTCAATGCTCTTTTAAAAATACAGCAAATATACTCTAGTGAAATAAAAAATGGAGATGGTGTGTTTAGCAGCTTGATTTCAATGTGCCTTCTTCATCAGCCACGTAATATGCAATGAAATTCCAACTGATAGTGCCAACATGGATAAGAGACACACATTTAGACTTAAAATGTACATTATGGGTGTTTGTATGCATTTCATATATTTTTATGAGCATTTATAAAGTAGAATTATATTTCTAGTGCAGTATTTTGCAGTTTTAATCGAGAACAACTGATGAAGCCACTTATTCTACCACTACAAGTGGGTTCTCAGAAAGATTTCTGGAACACCTTAAATTTTTGTCGGTTTTAATATTGTACCAACCTTTAAGAAATAGGTCTCAGATGGCAATCTTAAAGAAAAAAAAAAGAGATTGGAGCAGAAACTAATAATTTGCTGAAACACCAATTTTCTTAACAGCAAATCGTGACAATTTGATTCACACCAAAACCATCCTCAAACTTAATTAAAATTACTTAATATCTAATTATACTTTCTCATGTTGTTTTCAGTGGCATCCAGGCTAGTATTGCAAAAAGACCAGTCAGTGAAAACTGCATAGGTAGTGTGAGAAATAGTACACCAAATATGTCACAGAAAAATTTAAAACTCCTAGAAGAAGAGATTAAGAGAAGATGAATTGTTTGTGAGTAATTTTATTTATAGTGTCACTTTGCCTCAGGAAGTTTCCATAGTTAGCCACATATCACCTGTTTTAAACTTAATGAACTCCTAGAAGACCATGTCAAGGATACTGTGAGTCTTGATGTGGAAAATGAGATATGTGAAATGCATCATAGTATCCTTCAGTGATCTTAGAGCAGCAATGTTGCTCTCTTTTGCCATCATTAATAATAATGCACAGACTAAGGAATTCTTTCAAGGCAGAGACAGGTGAAGTGGCACACTGAATTACTTTACTAACCTTTCACCTTTGAAAAGAGCGCTCAGAATCAGGGCACAAGTGAAAACGAGCGCAGGGCAGCACTAATCCCTGTTTAGGCAGCAATAAAACTATCCTCACAGCTGGGAGTCTGATCAACACACGCGCAGGAATGGGAACAACAGAGTGATTCAAGTCAGAACAAAGGGTGGTAGGCAGGGCTCTGCATTGCTTTACACAGCCTACAAGCTGAACTACAATTTATTTCTGACTTTTACAGAATCACTGTTCCAATTATCCACATAGACTGTATTTAACAATCTGCAAGGCTCTTTGAAAGTGATACAGAAGAATGAGAGAATGTTCAATAAACTTTGTCTAAAAAAGACAACAAAGTTAATTGTTTCAGGAAAGAAAAATGGTTATCATTAGAGAAGAAAGAAGCAAATTCTAGAAAGGTCTAATGTCTACTAGGAAAAAAGTCAGTGAAGCTAATACCAGTTTTAGAAAATATAGTTCACGACAGAAATCATACGATACAACATATAATGAAGTCTGCTTCTCATTTCAGGAATTAGTTTTGCATATGTGGTTGGTTACATCTTAGCATTCAACAGAAAAATTCTAATATATATAGAAAGAAAGTTAAGTGGTCTTATAGTAGTGTCTTAGTTTCCCAGCTGTAAAGCTGGGCTAATGCTTTTCCACCACCCAGGCTATTCTGAGAACAAATACCCTAAAAACTGCAAGATATCTGGATACTTTTGTAAATGTGGCTGTATAGATGTGTATCACAAAGACACTGCTATCAGTGACTGCAGTCTGAATTTTGAGCTCTGTAGAACTGCAAGAAAAACATTTGACTTCTGTTAAGTTTGTACAATGATTGCAGTTACACAAATATTAAGGCATGTGTGACTTCATTATGATGTCCATAACATAACGTAACTGTTGTCTGGTGAAAAAATGTTGCCTTTCTTTAAAAATAAAAGAGCTCTGCAAATCCAGTTTAGAAAACATCCATTTACCAAAATATCCATTTTATAAGCATGGAAGAAGAAATTAATTTCTCTTGCCTTGTGCTTGATTGCTGTCAGGTTACCTACCACAGATCTGTGTGAAATATGAGGCTGCCTAAGAAGAAGATGTTCAGAAATAAGGAGTATTATCTGGCCCAATTTTATTAACGTGCTTCTTAAAGGAAAGTGTTGGCAGAGATTCATCTCTGTATCATGCCAAGGGAAATAATTCTTGCTTAAAGAGGAAGATTTTTTTTCTTTTCCAGTTTTAGTCAGATTTCTATAAACTTCACTGGCTGACTGGGACTTAGCTGAAGC
The DNA here is from genome assembly GCA_013390025.1 of Pitta sordida. Lineage (NCBI taxonomy): Eukaryota > Metazoa > Chordata > Aves > Passeriformes > Pittidae > Pitta > Pitta sordida. The sequence goes on along the minus strand of WEKX01014056.1, from coordinate 19,999 downwards.
AATGGTGGATCAGCGAGGCACAGTTGAAGAGTTGTCTTTAATTAAGGAAGAACACGCATCCATTAGAAGTGTCAGCATGCTGGAACAATTAAAGTTGTGAAATAACACACTTCACTTTGATGCTTGGATGAGTCTCAATATTAAAAGCACTGATACATTAGCAATGTATCTGTTCATAATAATGAACTCAACTGAGAAACAGTCATTGCTATCGGAAAAAAAATTAATAAAAAATTGTTAGTAACTTTAGAACTTGATTTGAAATACATTACATGGCATGTGGTTTGATAAAACTTGCAGAAGTTACAGCAATATGCATTTACCTTGTGGAAGATGACTGCAAGTGGATAATAAGGAAATCATAGCCCCCAGATCTCAAAAGGCTGTCAAGCAACAAAAATGCTAAGAGCCATAATTTATCCATAGGGTCATAACTCTCTTTTCAGAAAAGCACTATGGATGTAATTTTTTTCTGCATCAGAAGATTCATTAAGGGAGGGATAGGTACTCTATAGGAATGCTAGTGTATTTAGCATTTCTTTCATCTAAAGATAAAAGAACCAGTTTTCTTCTGGATTTTTCTCTTCTTCCCACTAATCACTTACTTCAGGCAAAGGATTGACCTATGGATCTTAGACATCCTGAATGAACAGTTTAATCCCAAGGCAACTATGTGTAAAGCTATTCTCTGTGACCATGCTTTGTGCAATGTTACACATCCTATAATCACATGTACCAAAGGTAGATTGCTCTGCAAGAAACCCAGGAGGTCCAATAGGATCCACTTACCATGTGGATTCCCAGAGGATGGGGAAGAGAGAAGGTGTTACTGCATGGTCTGGTCTTTGGTGGCATTGAGACACAGAGCGCAAAATGAATCCTAAGGCCATCTTTACTCCTCGAAGTGTTTGAATGTGAGCAATACCAAAAATCGCAACACATCCAGATCAGATGTAGAAGTCATCTAAATCCTGCTCTTGAATCTATCTCTTTATAGCAATTAATCCTTGGAGTAATTAGTAAAACCTATGTATGTTATCAATGCTGCATATTTTGGTTTAATCTGATTTTCTTCTTCTCGTCCTATTAAAGCTCATTATTAATTTGTTGCATTTAAGTCCAAAACTGTGATTAAGAATCCCATACAAAATGTCAAAAGAATACAAGAGGTCTTTATTTACAAAAGGGTGGGTTAATGAAGAATTTTATCCCTACTGAGGGCCTACTGCGTAAGACGCTTTCATNTCAGGAAACATGTAGAAGGAAGTCACAGCCTGTATCTGGCTCAGACATATCTAAGTGTATATCTTCATCTAGAGGCAGTGGAAGACAAATGTATGGAAACTATTTTATTCAGATTCTTTTTGGCATGGCCTAGATGTTGTCTGTGATGGGACTGGCTTCTTGTTTTTAATTCAGGACTGCAGGCATGGATCATTTGAGCCTGGTTATCTGATCCAATCTTGTTGTCTCAATGTTGCCACATCTGTGGTCCATAATATTTTAGAGGAGGTATCCCAAAATGTTACTGCATTATAAATGCCGGGAATAAGTGCTGCCTTCACAGAGTATGGGACAGGGAGTCAGTCTCACTGCTAATGTGTACACTTGACAGGTTTCTGACAGTCCAGAGTGGTGAAGTGTGATCCCTTGAGTGCTGCAACAATACTGCCCTACCAAAAAAGGCATCCAAGGAAGATGCTGGTACCAACAGACAAGTGGCTCAAGAATGTATGAAAACCAGAGTGCCAGCCTGCCCCAAAGACTGGCATAAGCCCCTTATGGCAGCATTTCTGGAGGCTGATCATGGAGGTGACATGGGGCATTGCATGAAAGGAGCAGGATGGTGAGAGCTCTGGCAATGACGGAGGAATCAGCAGGTGAGTGAGAAAATACCTCATTTTAGTAACTAAATGGACTATCCACTTCTAAATTAATTTCAGAACATTAATATAATTACACTTAATTATGAACAGGTTCTGATAGGACGAGAAGGAAAAACAGGTTAAACAAAATAATTAGAATTCATCATGTAGGCAGGTTTTGCTCCTGGAATAGTTGCAATGAAGTCACATGGCAATGCTAAAAAAAAGATTGAATTTGTGGTATTTTACAGCAATAATTTCATATTTAGTAGCAGGTAAAATAACTCTACTTGGAAATCCTGTCTTTCCTGCCTGAGGGGTCACATTGACTCCATTGTCATGCCTGACTAAATGATAATCACTTTGCAAAATGATTTCAGGCATAGGCATAAAAAGACCTAAGATTGAGCCATAGAAAAAAGCTATGCAAGGTACAGATGGAAAACACATGGAAGGTCATGAAGGCATTTCTTCTGCTAGTATACTATTGTGTCCTACAGAAAGTTCTAATCGATATTATAAAGACCCAAGCAATGAGGATTCCAGCCCTTGAGAATTTTCTGAAATCTAACTCATATAGAAGTTGCAAATGCTCCACAGAAGGGCCTTTTTCGAAGCCTTGTACAGATGGAAGATTCTATAAACAATTTACTAATCAGAGCTCTATTTCTGTATTCCATATGAATGTGAAATCTTACAGTACAGCCCATCCTTAAATTTGGGACAATTGCACCAAATATTTTGGTATTTAAATAGCTGTCTACAACTCCATCTAATGCACCTGAGCTTAATTTGATGTGAAAATAGGGATTCTGAAACACGCATTGCATATAATTTGTTTTATTTGTTGCCTTTGATAGATTGGCAAAACTGTAAAAAACAAACAACTGTTTCCTCCTCCCCTGCTGAATAATGTAGAAAATTAGCCATGCAAAATGAGAGAGACATGTCTTGCAGCAGTGTAAATCATCTCTGAAGGTAGGATCTGAATGACTCAGGAATACTAATTTCTGAAATCTTACTCAAGAAAGCGAGAGATTAAATGATTTAATAGCTAGAATACTTACATCCAGAATTATAAATATTGGTTTTCAGGACTGACTTTACATTCTTATTGGGAATCTATCAGCCAAATGTAGCAGCCTGCTTTTCAAGCATTTGAAGAATACGCAGCAGCGTGATTTCTAGTGCAACAAGAATAGTTGTATTTTAAGAACAGGAAGAATCAGTCTTAAAAATAGTTGTGCTAATCAGAGTCTTGAAGGTGGCTTGTAGGCAGTTAGAAACATATGGCAAGAAATTTCAAAATCTGTCCTTGCCTTCATGTTAAAAAAGGTACACAGGGGAAAAATAACAAACACACAAAACATCCCCCCCCCGCCCTTAATAAAATGGAACAAAGTCAAAATGAAAAATCTGGAGGACAAAAGCTCAGAAGGACTGATGCCAACTGACTCTATCTGAGATTTGAGCTATTTGTACTAACTGGGAATAATGAATATTAGATTAAATTATCATGACATTATAAAATTCATGTGATGTCTAAATGTATTGATCTTCTGGTTGCATTTATTTTTCCCTTAAATATATACAGTTCTACTAGTGAGAAAAATATATGCAGTAGAATTTGTTAAGCCTGGAAATGTTTTATCTACTTCCTACAAAATAAAACAAAAAATCCAATGTCATTAAGGACATGTCTGTATTGGCTAGACAAAACCTGCATGAAACAAAGAAAATACATTTAATGACTGTAAATGATTGAAGTGTATTTTGAAAGTAAGAGCCAGTTTACTCTGTATCTTGGAACTCATTCCAATTAAGTTAGAAGTCTCTACTTTATATATGAGAAATAACTAAGAGCTTTACTTAAGTACTTCACATTGTCAAATATTTAATGTTCATGACTTATTTTGGTCTCAGTTCACACAAAGGTTTATTACGTGTATTCACTAAATTACCTGTCTTCTCTTAGAGGTAATGGGCATACAAAACCTCCTCTGGTACTACATATTTTAAATTACGTATTTATTGGAAGGAGAATGAATTGTAACCTTTTGTATTTGTAGCATCCATCACTCATGCATTTTTTCAAGTACCTTTAATTTAATGATGGTTGATTTGAAGCTCATAGAAACTCAGTGTTTCTTGAGCAGAAATTAACAAACTTTTAAAAACCCTATGTATATGTACGTCATACAGCTTTTATAAACTTCATTAAAAAAACAAACAAAAAAAGTCAGGTGTATATTTTTCCAGCTTTACTTCCGTTTTGTGGTAAAACTTTACTTTTTATGTTCTAGAAACTCTTTTTGAGGAACAATAAAAGTTAGGAACAGTTAAGGGTAGTGACAAGACTTTTCTCTCATGAATGCCTATTACATCAGTTTACATTAATTTCTTCACACAGATGTACAAAGCCTCTTTACTGATTTGGATTTTAGTTAATTTCTGTTTTATTCAGATGCCATTTAATAAACTGATAGTTGGGTATTGTCATGTCTGAAATTCAATTTTTCTCGTATCTTCTTAGGCAAAAACAGAATAGGAGCAGAAAACTTATTGAAAAGGACAAGAAATCATTAGCAGCATGACTTTGCTATTTAAGCAAACCTTTCTCATTTAAGGAATGGTGATAGGTAATATGGTAAAAAAGATTATTAAACAAACAAAAAAAAATAGTCTTGCTCATCTTTTCCATAGTAAGAAAGAAGCACAAACAAAACCCCAACACATTAAGCTAAACTTAAAAGGGAAGCAGATGCTTCTCACACCAACTTAGTCATCATGCACCGAGTTACCATTGCAAAGGCTGTTACTGCTCATGCTTCAACACATAATCTGATTCTCAGCTGTGGTTAGGACGGAACTTCCTCTCTTGTATATTACTTCGTGAGTAAAGTGCTTTGAGGGATTTTAACACTTTCGTCTGAACCACTGAGGGATGATAAACTTCATTCAATGTACCTGGCTGGACCAAGTAGCATTGGTATTCTGAGAGAGAATGATTGTACGCCTTCTAGTGATTGTTCTTTGGGGAGTTACAGATACATCAGATTAAAAAAAAAAAGAACAGGATAAGTGTGTGTGTGACTGACATCTGGAGCTACAGCTAATGATTGTGTCATGCCTTGAATATAAAAAAAAGTCCAGATAGCACATTTTATTTTTAAAAAGTAATGCCTACCATTTGCTTTCTAAATTACATAAGCCCACCAATTTTCTTATGTAAATAGTTCCAGACACTTTTCAGGAAAAAAAAATAAAATTATTTAAGCAGACTGTAGCCTTCTGAAACCATAATGGAAGGTTTAAAACTAAGTATTTCTAAACAATCTTACTTCTATAGTTGTCTTAATCTTTTTAATGATGTCTTGTGAGCTTTGAATAGCCTAAATCTAAACATACTAAAAGCCTCTATGCTCACATACAATGTTCTTCTACCCATAAGGTGTTTTCAAAGTGCAGCTGAAAAGAGCAAACATTTAGGCCAATAGTAATCCTGATCCAAGCCTCCTCCCCTTGCACACATAATTAGGAGATATTCCAAGACATATTTTCCTGAGAACTACTAAAAGGATGACAGTTCACAAATGTTTTTCCTGCTGTTATAATAATCCCCACAGTCACAGGTTCACGTTGAGGGGACTTAGTCTACTGATACGAACAAAATCTTGTGTAAGTTTCACCAGCTCTTCATGGCAAAGGAAATTAATTCTATTTCAATGCTTATCTATATGCAGTATTCATAATGTGCTGCTGCATTGCTTACATTTACATCTGTTTAATTTCATGTCTATAGATCACGTCCACAGAATTTTAGGCATATAGGTGTATGTGTCTGCAAATATTTAAAAACCAGATAGATGTATAGCAAGTCTCTTCCTGGCAGTGCTAAGAGGCTCCTAGTGGGACTTCAGATGTTTAAATCCCATGGGAAGTACTGAAACCCCTGCCAGCTGTCAACCATCATCGTTACGTGTCTACATGTCTTTATCATATTGGTACTCCGTGTTCGGCTGAGAGTATAAGAAACTAAGTGATTCAAACTATAGAACTGCAGTTAGTATTGTATATACATACATATTACAGTATACCTGGTGTTACGCACTAACTTTTAAAAGAAATGGATAGAGAAAGCACTGATAAACTAACAAGAATTTGTAAATATCAGCTCTAGATTCTATGGTTCAATTGGTGCAAATATGTACATACTACACACACAGCAGGTTCTGCAGTACAGGTATGGGAACATACAATATTTATGCAAGCACTTTCTTGCAAAAAGAACTTTGTTGAAATTGATGAGATCGCTTTGATTATGTGAACAAAATTGTTGGTGAGTGGTTTTTCCCAATGCAATCCCGCCTTTGACCATGTCATTCCGCACTCACTGAGAGCAGAACAAAATCCAGCAGTTTTATGCTGCATTTTCTTTCCTGCTCCTTTAGGAAAATTTATTAGGACGGCCTTTACGCCAAACACCTGTTCACTCTGCTCCCAGCCCAGCAGCACCAAGACAGTAGAACAACCACATGCTGCATTTTGTCTTTGCTAAGCCAAAGCCTCTGGATTCAGCTCATTTCATTTGGAGATAGTTCATGTCAGAGAAGTAAAAAGGAACAGAAAATTTATGTTGCAACTTAGAACAACCAAAAAACATGACTACCTGGATTGATTTGTCATTGCTCTAACTTTTGTTTACTGTCTCTTACTTGTTGCCATGCTTGAGTGACATGGCATAGAGTATTTTCTTGCTTCAGATGCAAAGCATTTTCCATTGTGCTGAAACGGCCCAGAAATCTGCCCATTTCCTGACAGAGAACAGTATACAAACTCTGGAGAAAAGGGAAAACACAGCTTTAAGCTAAAGTATATAAATAATCTCAGACAACAGAGCAATTTCATTGTTTACATGACTCTCTACTGCTTACAAAAAGGATATATGGCAAAATGAGATTATTTTGTTGTATTGTGATATTGCACCTGGTAGCCTGTGGGTGCCAGGAAAGAATCAAAGTAGCAGGGCTTAGCCAGCCTCATAAAATTGGACAAATTAATATTGTTTTGCCAACTTCTAAGTATTCCAATCATTTTCCAGAATATCCACATTTGACAAATCTACTCAAATATGGATTATTTGAGTAGGATGAGTATTTATGATTTTAATTAATATTAATAATGTTGATGTCTTCTATGTGTCTTGACAAAAATATTGAGAAAGGAAACAAAATTTCATTTGAAACCACAACAGAATATACTTGGACACACAAAAGACTAGTAGTGCTTTTTGACAGAATGAATAAAGCTATTAAGATGCAAAATGGAAAAGAAAAAAATCAGATTGGATTCTGAAGCAGTTTGATAGTAGCAAAATGTACAGATTATGGCTTTAAGGAAAAAAACAGTAAGAATGAGAAGAACAAGAAGTGGCTCATCCCTTGAACTTGCTGTCATCCAGAGTTTCTAAATTCACTTCACAACTGGTGGTGAGGGGAAAAGAATTAATGACAATTGGGAAGTCTAAAAAATTGCAGAAGGAGCATCTGACATGAACCAGCACTGACAGAAAGCAGCCTCTGCTATAAGGAAGTACCAGATGAGGAGAAACATCGTACATTCTTTCTGTTAGATCAAGACTCATAGAATAACTGAGAGAAAAAAAAAATCTATCCAGGATGTTGAGTGGTGAGGGACATGGACCTGTTGTTCATTACTGGGAGTTTGGTAGTTACTTTACAGTTCGAACATGGAAGCCAAACAGCAGAGCTGTGACCATAAGCCAGCCAAATTCTCACTCGCAGCCAAGTGCTCCAGCATGGAACAGATTTTATTATTACAGCTATGTAACATTTTCCTTTAATAAGCTGNATTTTCCTTTATTAAGCTGTATTGGATTTATTTTTAAAGTTGTTTGTTTTGGTTTTTGGTTTTTTTTTTGGACAGGCTAGCATTTTTAAATACCTCAGTATTTCTGAAAATAGATCTTTTTTATTGATAAAGTTGACATCTATTAGTGTATTAAAATGCATGTTGGTAAGGCAGGGGTTTACCAGCAGAAAAACAGTGATTTCTGTGGAACCTAATGAGTCAACACACACTCACTTTGTAAATGTCCAAGGCAATCTTGGCTCTTAGTGCCCCTGTGCCAAAGATGATCAGCCCAAAGAAGTGTCAGGAGAATGGAGCAGTCAATGGCCATCCAGCCAAAGTCTGGAAACCTTACTCCCATTCTCAGTTGGAGATGCTTTTTCCTGAGAGGGTTCCCTTTACCTGGGGTGTGCAGAAGACAATTCCATGGGTACTGTATATTGAGTATTCCAGGTATTCCTGTCAATATTCTTATGAGTGGTGGAAATAACAGAATTGCTCCAAAAAAGCATTTGGATGAAGCTTCAATTTCCCAAATACCCACAGATTCAAAACATGGAGGTGCTCAAAACTTTCTAGATGCCAGACCTACCCATGTTGCACTTGCAGATATGGACCATGGCCAGATCAATTCCAACAGTTGGCTTAGAGGGAGGCTGCTGAGGGCAAACCTGCTGAGGGACAGGCAGTGCCACTGCAGCAGGATACCAGTTTCCCTCCAAAAATGTATGCTGCTGGCTGAAAGGGAAATGGGCTGAGAAACTGCTAATTCAGTTCTTTCCTTTGCATGTTGTCTGACATGAATCTGCCCATCTACTCCTGTTTTTCAAAGGTTCTGTAAACAGCAGCAATTCCAGCAGCTTTACAGCAGGGCAAATACAGTTCGGGCTTTTAGGATTTTTATGCTTATGTTGAAAAGTCACTCTCCAAAGTGCTATTTTAGATCCCATTGAGGATCAAAGACATGCATTAAATTACACTACTGACTCCTTTTTCTGCAAGGGATGACAGAACTGGGATTTTATACCCTCAGCAGCAAGAGTACAGAACCTTGCAAATATTTAGGAAAACAACAAGGAAAAAAAAGAGAAAAGAGGGAAAAGAAAAAAAAAAAGAATGTACTAACTGAATTCCATCTCTAAAGTTTCCTAAATACCAGCACCTTCATGGAGGTGCATGTAAGGGTGTTCGTATTTTTTGGCAGAAAATTTAGGTAAACCTAAACCTGCCAAACCACATGGATAACTTGTAATCGCAACAGAAAAACAAAAATAGTATTTTATCCAAAATTGCCAGTTATACCTACCCTGTGATAAAAACAAAGAAGTTTCCAGGGAAGATAGAAGCAAAACATAAGGATGACTCATACAAAGAAAGCTTAAAAACGTCTCATGTCACATAGTGGGACACATAAAAATTCTTATAATCTTAGGATCTCATTCAACTTTACTTATCCATGCTCAGATAAATGTAAGTCATTAAAATGCACAGCTACATTACTTCATGTGGATTAACAAAGTCTGAAACCATCTAATAAATTTGTGATTCATGGCAGTACTTCTAAAAAACAGGACACATACTTCCAACTGAGGTACATTATATTTGAAAACCACAATGCATGTTGCAGAGTGTCTTAACATAAACAGTCTACTTTTCAGATGTGCTGAGCAACTGCAACTAGTATAAAAATTGATGGTGCTCACATCAAGGTAATGCAATGTTACTTGTCCAACTTATTTACTCTTATAAGTATAGTTACTGTGAGGACATTCATGCTTCAGTCTCAAACCATCTTCACAGCCAACCTTACATGAAACACTGAACAAACTGCCTCACTTTCTGGTGGGTTTAAAAGGTAACAAGAGACAAGCAGCTTTATGCTGCCAATATAATATGTCACTGAAGTATCTGAGAGCAGAGCCAGGGGGAACAACTTGTCTAGTACTGACCCTGGTGAAGTGGGTACTGTAGGTACTTGTTTGTGCATTTCCTTTGCCAGAGGTTTTTCTAGGAAAAGCTTTTTTTTTCTTTCGCTCTTCCTTCCTTATTTCCTTTTTTGCTTTTTCCTTTTTTCCCTTTCCCTTTCCTTTTTTTTCTTTTCTTTTCTCCTCCATTTCACTAAGTGGGGCTAATAAGCAGACAAACAGTGAAAATGACAGGGCTTAGACAGAAATAATCTTCAGTGGGGCTGCCAGCGAGATAGGGACATCCAGCAGAGAGCAGTAAATATTTCCACCGGGATGATGATGAGCAGGTTAGTCTGTCTAACTGTACCTCATGCCTCAATGAACTCTACGAGTCAGGCATATTCAGGAAGGATGACTGCAGCTAACAGACACAGGTCTGGTTAGGATGCAGCAAATAAAGATGAGGAGGAAAGAGGATGGCAGTACACTTGTAATGAAAAACAGGAAAATGGTCACTTAAGCTATAGGATAAAAGTTGCTTAAAAACAAGTGGGTATAAAATTCCTGTAAGTCAGTTTAGGTTAGGAATCAGGCAGAGGTTTCTAAACAGCGAAGCAAATGAGGCTCTGTAAAGTCCCTCAGTAGTTACTTTGGCTACAGCTGCCAGCCAAGGGTTCAGCCTAATGTTTGTGTGAAAGTAATATCATGGCTGCCCCCATCACAGTCTGCACCCCTGGCACATCCCCATTGCAGGAGCTCACAGATGGGTACAGTTGCCACAGAGGAAAGAGGGCCAGGAGCAGCATCGACGTATTTGGTTCTAGAATATCAGTTGAGGGATAAGATTCACTGACCATGAAACTTGCATGTAGAAAAAATGATGAGGAGCCAGAGACAGAGGATGACACAAGGAAGGGACAGGCTGGTGTGAGGGAGATGTAGCAGGCTTTGTTCTCATGTCCTAATCAAGGCTTAGCAGCACGTTATTAAGCAGACATGATTCAATGTTAGACTGTTCAGACATCAGTGATAATCAGACCAGCCAAGTTCAGATTTTGAATGTGTGAATAAGGAAGCCATGCAAAAAAAAGTGTTGTAGTGTTTCAATTTATTTTCTCTGAAGCATTTGCAAATCTTCCTGGGGTTGGAGAACCTTTTGCAGAGCTGGGATGGCGATGACCAATGGAGAACAATAAGCATTTGAACCCAGACCAGCATCACCAGCTCTCTAACTATAAAAAGTAATTAATTTATTTAGGACTTCAAGCTCAGTGATATACAAAACCTCAGGGGCCATCTGCACTTGAAAGCTCTTTTGGATAAAGGCAATGTGGGAATATACACTCCCCAGGCTCTGCTTGAATATTTAACGTCCAGTTGACTTTTACGCAAAGAAAGACAGGTTTATGTAACCTAATACATTTTCAAGATGGGGAGTGTCCACACAAGAAATTACTGTGAAATCACTTACTACCCACATAGGCAAACCCTAGCTGGTAACACTGGAAGTATTTTCAGTGCTCAAGCACAGAGCCTGTGAGCATTCACTTACATACTACATTTCATGCAGATGAACATACCTGTTGGGTTTCACAGGGTTGCTCATGCATATAACAAAACATTTAGAGGACTGGAGCCCTGCTTTGTAGAAAGTGATGTGTGCTGTGCCCTTGAGTACCACCTTAAAGAAAAACACTAATCCCTGGATTGGATGCTAGTGTATCCCAACATCTCTCTCATCTCTCTGATACCATTCCATTTGGCTCTCTCACACTCACAGATAATGCACACATGTTCACTCATACACAAATCCTCCGGCGCCCTTCCCCCCCATGAAAAAGTCAGCCAGATGTTACTAAATTTAGACATTTTATTAACAGAGTTTAGTGGATGATACTGCTGAGGAAAATAGGGACAATTAATAGTGATCAGGACTGAAGGGTCTGAGGCAGCTTATGAGTAAAGAATTGTATTAGTTGTTTAAAAAGGACAAACTTGCTCCTGCCTGGAGTGATAGGGAACAAAGGGCAATGATGTATAACCAGAGAGGAAAGAGACTCTCTCTGTGGCTCTTGTAGATTACTGTGTGAATGACAGGACCGGAGGGAGCAAATACCTCTTTTCATTTGCTCAGCCTGCTGGAGAAGAATAGCAGCGCTTGCCAATGAAGCTGCAGCTGTGCTTCAGCTCTGTTTAATCACTGTGTATGACTGAGGGTTAATTAGCTGCCATTCGTACTCCTATTTGTTGTTCTAATGAAAATTTGCATAAATGTAAGCGTAGGGGGTAACTGATACTTGATTCTTCCCTTCAGAGAGGCCAGGGGTGGAAGACTCACCCATCCTAAGTGTTTATGTTTGTGGGAGATTCAGTGTTGCCTTTCCATTTGACCTGATCTGCTTCTGGCTGATGAATGGTGAAAAAAGAGTTCAAAGTTGCTTATCAAATCAAGACCCCTGTTAAGTTTCTGCCTTTAGAAAGGACAGAAGGGTTAGAAAATTACTGCCAGCTGAGAGAGGAAAAGACATTGGCATATTTCTGCACCTATATATTTACATATACGCATATGTGACATACTTCAGTAAGAGGTATCTCAATGATACATGTATCAGTGATCTATCTATCCATCCATCCATCTAATGGCAAGTGACTAGCCATTTTTACTGATAAAATATCATAAAAACAATGGGACAGGCAGTACAATTGTAACATATTAGGCAATGTGCTGAAAAGTAAAGACTTAAAGATTTTTGCAAGCCTTCTGTCGTACATCATTAACATTCAAAGTTCACTTTTTTAATTAAAAAAATCTAACATGAAATCGCCAAGGAAGGCAAGAATGACTCAGTAGTTTGCAGATATCTGCCATCAGTAGTGCCTTATGAAAGGGGATTTCACCATACAAATTAAGAAATTGCACTCATTCCTCAAAAAAACAAAGGAAAATCTTAACATGAAACAGTGACACAATCCAAAACTACTTCATAATTAAAGAGAACATTTGAAAATGAAACATCATAAAATTGCGTATTTACTATAGTCAGGACTAGGCTTATGGCTGGTCAATGAAAGAAGCTAAATGGAATAACGTCCCATTTTTATTATGTTAACTTGTTGCATATCATAATATAATATGGTTAACTGTTTTCAGTATTCATCTTACACACTTGGTCTGCGACAACTGTTGTTTGACATAATTTGTAAAGATATAAGAAAAAGATTGAGAAGGCAGAAGTAGTGAATTTCTAAATTTCAAATCATTACTGGAAAGTGTCCGGCTTTCAAGATGACTGTAACCCTCCAAAGAGAGGTGACCACAACAGAGCTCCTACTTATTGCCAGTTCTTCAGTCTCAACAGCTCTGCAGCATCTCTAGCTCTCTACCTGGTCTCTAAGACACACACGAGCAAATATTAATTTGCTTTTCTTTACATTTCTGTCATCAATTTGCCTGACTACCTACAGGCACTTCTGCATATTTTAGGGTAGACACTACCAGAAATCAATCTTTCAGAGACGTAGGCAGTGAGTGTTCAATACACTTGAAATAAATATGCTTAAAATGGTAACACTATATCATATCACTCCAGCTCTTAGCTGGAAGGAACACCATAGGTTTTAATGTCATATACAGTAAGAAACTCACAAGAAAATAAAACCAGTCAATCACATTTTTGCACACTCTAACCTTATTTTGAGCTTTGAAATATTGCAATATTCTATTACAGCTTTTGATTCAGCTCTTGATTACACCTCACATTCTCACATTCTGCCCTTTTCAAAGCAGTTTTTAGCCCTTTGGGTGAATTAAAAAGAATATTGAAGTTACAATAAAAAACCCAGCAACAACCCTTGGCATATAAACAGATCACTTAATTTTCCTTCAATGTTTTGTTAATGATTTCTACATATGATTTTTCAAACCTACAGTTAGAATAATTCATTGGTAGATAGGGCCAGAAAAAGTGGAAATTACAGATTTAGAGGTCAATGGCAAAACCCAAACCTAAAACAGCTGAGGGGAGAGGTTAAGTGCTGTGATAGTTAATAAGAATGACAGCTTGCTTTGAATACTCATACTGACTGCTCAAGATATTGAATAAGCCTCATTTAAACTAATTTTCATTATTTGTAGCATCTGTGTTAGGCATCTATCATTGGCAGTACTATTAATATTCTTTCCAGAGATCATATTATCAGCATATTTAAATGAAAGTTTTCCTTCTCAATATTTATTAACTCATTAATATTTCTTGGTAGCAATATCCCTGTTGCAATATCCAAATTAGTGCACACTATGGTATTTTCTACCGATTAAACTTTCTGAATCAAAAGATTTTTATTCTCCAGTACTAAAAATGCACTTTAGCTCTTGGAATTACACTTTGTTTCCACACTATTTATATGAATGGCATATGTGGTCTTGTTTACATGAATGGCTTTAAAAATGTACATTTTTGTCTTTTTTCAGTAGGTACAGTAAACCAGAGCACTGGTGACATCTGAGTAGCTGACCCAATAAGAAGAGTGAATAAACGTGAGTAAGAAAGTTAATTTGTCTTACCTGGGTTGCAGTCTGTGAGGAGGGAGCAGATGGAGAGGAGAACTTTAGAAATGGTTAACGCTGGACTCCAGTTGTCTTTTAAAATGTCCAGGCAGATGACGCCTTGGCTGTTAATGTTACAGTGGTAGATCCTTGTCCGGAATGTTACCTAGAAAGGACAGTGTGTCTAAGTACAATGGTGTTCAAGCCAATAATTCACAATTATCAATCAATTAAAAAATCGTAAGAACTAACATTCTGCTTTCCTGGTTGAAATGAGAGTACTCTGCTACTGCCAGTTAAAGACTTGGCAAGACAAAATAAAGAAAATAAAGCCTGATTCTTCCATCTCTGGCCAGCAGTGAAACTGATTTGTGCAAGATGAGAATGGGACACATTTCCTGAGCATCTTCTTGCCATGGTGTCATCATCACATTATTCTTGTACAGGGCCAAAAGAAGCTGTTCCAGCTCCTGATCTAGACAATGCTCATAATTCAGGTCCACAGTTTGGTCCATGCTTTGAAGGGAGTCAGAAGACAGACTCTTTTGCTGTCTTCAACTGTTCACCATTTGAGTCAATAGACCAAACTGAAAATAAAATGTGGAGGTATCAAATCAGTGACTTCTGAAAAATGTGAAGTGAAACATTTTTGAGAAAGGCTGATCAAATAAAATGATTTCACTTTCAAATTTTAGGTTATAGGTGTATCAACAGAACAACTTTGGGAGGTTTTTGGTAGTTGATTTTGAGGATTTCTGTATCCATTTTATATTGTCTCCCAGGTGATCCTATACATAACAAACGAATGAGGAAATCACTTCTCCTGGCCTAGAATGATGTCCTTCTGCTTCAAGTTAAAGATGCAGGCTTTTTATTTTAAAAGAATCTCAGCTATGAAAGTTCACTTCATACTTCAGAATGAACACTGGAGCTATGGGATAAGAAGGGACAATATGAAAAAAACCACCTCTTGGAGGCCATTAGGGACTGATTTCTCAAAATGACAAGTCTGATTTCCCTACCCAAATGACAATTCAAACCAGATGGTTTCAATGATGTATTAACAAAAACTAAAATTACAATGTACAATTTCAGGGGTCTACCTCATCAGCAATAACCCTGCCAACAGAGGGACTGATTAGGCAGCAAGCAAAGTGCACCCTGACTTAGAAAAGCCATGCTGTTTTACTGGAGTTTGACAGTGATAATAACTGGGAATACTTAGGCACCTATGCACCTATTCCTGCTCTACTTCTGCATTTTAAGCTGTAACTTGTGCCTGGAGAGTAATGGAAAGTGATGACAGGCATGCTCCCTTTCTGATTTTCTTCAATATCAGAGATCTCAGTGATTTCTGTGGGATTGAGATCAAGCCACTTAGCAGTAAGCAGAAGAGAGAATACAAGTAAAATAACATGGTACCCAGTCTACTACTATGAAAAAAAAATCCTTCTCTATTACATCGAAATATTCTGTTGCTTTGGATTAAATCAAGAAGCTTTGACAAAATTACGGAAAGAAAAGGTAATAGATTTATGGCATTAAAACACTGCTTTCCAAAAGAAATACTTTTTTCTCATAAGTACTTTTCCACAAAAATCTGGGAAAGCACTTTTGGAGCTCACTGCCTTGCACCAGTAAGTTCTGTAGCAAAGATCCCTACAAAGCAAGTTAATCAGTTTTTAAATGCATCTATGTCTAAAGGCATTATTAATTAATAGGATTATTCCCTAGTTTGCCACTCCGTACCCTACATATTTGTATGTTTGTTCCTTTTTTCTCTATATTTGTGGTTTTGCTTATTCTTTTCTTGTCTGAGAGGCTAGAAAACTGTACCTTCTATGAGATTTTAAAATATTTCTGGCACAATGATCTCAATTAATCCAAATGCTATAGCCAGATGATCTATTTTTCCCCCTCATTAGGAGCCCAAGCACATTCAGCATTTGGAGTGAAGGAAGCCTCCTGCAAGACAATTATTCATTTTAATAATTATTTTTATTTTGTGATAAAAAGAAATCTTTGTCTACAGAAGGAAGCTATTTGGAACAAGGAAGGTTACAAATACACAAAACTGTTAAATTATCTAATACACAAACTGCATGTCAAAAGTGGCCATAAAGGAAGCTGGTGTGGAAGAACATCCTGTGAATTGTAGGTGAGTGTTCATTAGTCCCCCAGGTAGGTTAACTCCAGGCACTCTTATAGTCCAGCTACAAGTGAATCAGGGAATGCTTCCTAGTAAGATGTGCAAATCTCAGCACCTGCTTAATTTTAAGTATTGTATGGTTACGTCTCAGTACACGGTTGGAAAAAAGTTTTGGCTTAGTTCTTTTAGCTGAAGAATGGTGCTTTCCTATACTTCCATGATGAAAAAATTGAGGATTTTATTCAGTGGCATCTAAATACACTGAATAAAATGTATGTGGTCTCATTGCAGGGAAACACACTGAATCCATTGCACAGATTAAACTATACCCCCTAAATTATTTATAGACTAGTCAGTTTGAGCTTGTGACCTGCATAAGGAAAGTCATCAATTTGAACCTGCATTTCAACATGTAACTATTTTGCTGTCAGCTGAGAGGAAAGACACATTGCCACATGTTCCCTTGCCTCAGCTGCTTTTGAAGCACTGAAGCAAGGACACTGGGAATTCAGCAGGATTTAGAGAGCCACTGAGATGAATGGAGTTAGTTCACTTCTTTCATAAACTGTTCAATACTACATTGCCATCTCAAACTATCTGATGTATAAATGTAGGTGGGTCTACACCTGTTTGCAGTTGGAAGGCTATTTTTAGAAAATGCTTAGACCTGAAATGCAGCATTTTTTTCACTATAAGCACATATTAAACCCATGACTTTGAGAAAAACAAGATAAGGTTTGCTGCCTTACCACTGACAAATGTCACTGAATCGCCACACACGCCAGTGCACTTCTAAATGCCTGCCTAAGATATTGGAATTTTAATATTTAAATAATGAAAGTGCTATTTTATAATAATAATGTTATATTTTATGAATTAATTTTAATATTGAAATAATAAATTCAAATAATTAATGAAAAGAATTGCAGTTTTCAGAATTTCAAAAGAAGCTGTATTAATGAGAGCCTTAATTTGGTGGAAAATGTGGAATGAAGGTGGCAAGTAATGGAGCTCGTACCCCAAGGCAGCAAAGTACAACTGGGATTACACATTGCTTTCCTCATTCAGGTATTGCCTCATATTGCTGATAATGTGGGGACTGCTGACATGCAACTTTCTGGATGTTTTGTTTACCAAACCTGTATTTTAAGGTTATGCAGGGTCACTCCTATTATATGTGTGGAGAGA
Organism: Pitta sordida; assembly: GCA_013390025.1. NCBI lineage: Eukaryota > Metazoa > Chordata > Aves > Passeriformes > Pittidae > Pitta > Pitta sordida. Next base: position 2,473 of record WEKX01014056.1, on the reverse strand, counting down.
ATCCAAGTGATAATGCCATTCCAAAGGAATTGCATTTTCTTTATTATGGTCATATTTTTACCTTTGATGCCACTTAAATGTTTCCTCTAAACAGTGCAGTCTAATTCTATTTATCCCCTAAAGAAAACACATAAACAATCCAATGTAGGGACCCAAGAGAGTGTGTAGTTGTACAGGCAAAGTTATCCTCAGACAATTGAATGGAAGAGGAGTAATTTATGAGGCCTTTTGAACAGTAAGTGTCCTCTATGGATTTATTCTCTTTGCTTCTGGAATTTGAAGAGCATACCTAGGTCAGAAAAGTGCAAATCATGGGAAATAGGGAAAAATGGGATGACCTACCTTCTGAAAACTGTAGGACTACTATAAACAAGGTGTTAAAAGATAATGATTAGGAATTTATATTCAATCAATTTTGGAAGAAGACAACGATCAACTCATCTGTTTTTCTACTGCTGAATGCCAAACCCCTCTGACTACTGTAAACAAGAATTAAACAAATTTTAATATATTAATATTTATATAATCTCTCAAAAGAAAATGAGGTTATCTATTCAAAACAGAGAGAAAAATTTTGGAGAGCAAAAAGGACATGTAAAGCTCTGACTGGCTGGTCATTGAATAAGTTTTAGGATGGAAAATAGTTTATAAAAATTGGGGAAAGGGAATAAAGCTGGATTTTAGTTAAGTGATTGGAGGCAACTGATTGAAGGCAATATAAATAACTTCTGGATCTCAGAGTGATACCAAAACCCAGTTTTTCAGTACAAGGTAGTCTTAAAATAACTTACTGTCTCTCTCTTTTGCACCAGATGTTCCTCTATGAGGTCTAAATCCAAGCAGTCACTGTGGTGTGGATTGCTTAAACTTCACAGTGAGATTCAGAGAGAGAGGTACATGAAGGCACCATGGCTCTGTGAGGGCTGGTCCCACAAACACATCTCACACAGACTCCATTGAATTTAGTTGCAATCTTCAAAAATGTATCAAGGGGAAGAAACGATCGCCCAGTGTTGCATATTAGCATGTAAGCGGTTACAGTGTGCACTCAGGCTTTCTTCAGCCCTTTTGTGTTCAAACCCTCTCCTCCCGTTTCTCATTCCTTCCACTGAAGCCTGGTCACCGTGCAGGGAGAGATAAAAGATGCCCAGAGCCAACAGGAAAATAAACACAAATAACCTCCTTTTGCTTGGCCAACACTGGGAGCAGAGCTGAGATCCTAGGGCTCTCATTCCCGTGGTTTTGGAAAGTTGCTTTCAAGCCCTTTCATTTCTTATGTGGACGGAATCCTGCATGCCTGCCTGAGATGAAACTTCTGTCTTCCTCAAAGATTCCCTAGGAGTTCTCTTTTAATAAAATTGCAGTGGCACTGCCTGAAGTGGAAGAAGTTGTACTGCATACAGAAAAGGTTATATATATACGTATTAAAAAATACAATGCCATTTATGATGATGTTCATGGAGCTCAGGAGAGAGTAAGTCATTCCCAACTCAGTTTGTCAGACTTATGAGCAACAGATTTTTCTGCTCAAATAGAGAAAGTAAAAACAAGATCAGGCTTACACTCTTTAGCCATATGAGAAAAATACTCTAAAATAACCTAAATCAAAAATACCTAGTTCTGAGTGCTGCAGTGTTCATGGCAATAACCTTTACATTAATTAGAATCCTTTAATTTCTTACAGAGTGCACTGCAACTGCCTTTGTAAGACAGGGTGGACCACGTCTGGTTTGCAAGTATAGATTTGTAGCACATGAATAGTTGAGATACCTGATGGATTATCACAAAAAGTCCATAATAAATAACTGACTATATGATGCTTGCTATTAGAGAATACATTATAACTTTACACCATGAAATGAACTTGATCCAGTTCTTAAAGCACTTGTCTACATCTAATTTTAGTAGGTAAAAACCAGCAATAATTTATTTTATTGAAGGAAAAATATGTGGCATGTGCATTAGCAGGAAATAACAAACTGTGATTATTTTTGCTTGACCTACAGGAATGTCTGATAAGCAAACTATGCTGTGTTTCTTTGACAAAATGCACCATATGAGACATCAGCAGCCAAAATGATAACAATTTAAAAGGATGTAATAGCATGTGTATGGTTTAACCTTTAATATTACTGAAAATGAATCAGTATGCAATGTGAGTAACTATTCATTATACTCATGGTAATTATGAAGCTGAGTAACTACGCACACTGTTTCACTGAACAGACTGTTGCAGGGGAAAAAAATTGAGCAAGCACATCAACACTAACCATCTACATTATATAAATGCACTCCTTTTGCACACAGATTTACCAGCAGAAAAATTAAAAAGGAACCTTGATAATCTTTGATTTGTCTAAGAGGGCAAATAAAAAATTATCCTAAACTGTACAAAGATTTCTGAAGACAAAGAGAAGACGAGGACAAAGGAAATGGGAACCTGTTCGGGTTCACAGGTTACTCCGAGTTGGAA
>WEKX01014053.1:53274-73124 GCA_013390025.1 Pitta sordida | reverse complement strand
AAAACACAAAGATATGGAATATATATGCACCACCCTAGGACATTGGGATTTGCAGCAGGAAGGAAGAAAGCAAGTGGTATCCAAAAGAAAGGAAATAAGGATGGTGAAGAGAATTTTCAAAGGTCCATCCAAAACTATTGCTTGTGATATTTAAGTTATGGAACAGCCATCATCTTAGTATTTTCTCCATCCCACCAAGGGGCTCAGGGTAACCTGGTCTGGTGGAAGACTCCTTGCCCATGGCAGGTGACCCAGAGATGATGATTAAGGTCCCTTCCAACCCTAACCATTATGTGCATCTTTATTATACTCCTGTAGCACTGTGCCTGGAGATCTCCTGCTGTGATGAAAATTGTCATGGTTTTGCTGTGGTTATGTTTTTCCTGGCACTGGGGGGGGAGTATGGAGGAGGCTTTTCTTTGAGAAGTTTCTCAAAGTCTCCCTCCTAGCTAGCAGAGTAATGCCAGCCAGCTCCTGGCGGGGCCCGCTGATGGCCAAGGCACGGCCAATCAGGAAAGATAGAGGCGTGTCTGTAGTAACATATTTAAGAAAGAAAAAACAAAGAGTGAGTAACAGCAAGAAGATGGCCAAAGAGGAGCCCTGGGAGGTGTCACGGTCCAGTCAGCTAGGCTGGACGTGTGATGGTTCGTTTATATGATCTCAGAGTGCAAAACAAAATTCCAAGAGAGGGTTTAGCTTTGATTAAACAGTGAGACTTTATTAAGTGCCCATAAAATATCAACGCGATAGATGAAAGGGTGAAAGTAAAGAGAAAGAGGAAAAAGAGTTTATAGCTACCGCCACGACGAAATCCTCAAAGGCGTCTCTCACAGATTCGTCGTCAATCAGGACAGGAGAAACTTCCAAAGTTCTGCTGTCAGGGGCCATCTTTTATACACTTTGCCCCCCATCATTTGTCCCATTGTACTTTTGCCAAGCTCTGCCTTTCCCTGTCACGCAAGCAGTGTCCAAGGCGTGGTCAGGGCCGGAAGCGAGTGGTCTATTGCAATGAGAGGGGTGTATGATTCACAGCATATCTTGTTCTGTCCTTCAATGCCAGGAGAAGATTTACAGCATATCTCGTTCCATCCCCCAGACAACGTAAGAGAGTAGGCATATCTTGTACCACACTGTGATTGCTCTGGAATATCAGCCCCTAGTTCCCATAGGAACCACATTCCGTTTCAGTCCAGGGAGCAGCACTTTGGTTTGCAGTGTACCTCGCATTGTCCGAGTTCCTGGTACTAATGTTGAGACAATATTCTTCTTTTTTGACTGACTCTTACAAGAGGTTGTACCAGCAATGCAGGAACCGAGGCTAGGGCCGAAGGAGGGAGAGCAGGTGCTCCTGGCATCTCTCTGCAGCTTGTAGAATGGACCATGGTGAAGCAGCTGTTCCCCTGCAGCCCACGGAATAAAGAGAGAACACAGGCCGTGGAGAGGGAGCCCACGCCAGACCTGGAAGATGCTGGAGGAAGGTTGCAGACATGTTGGAGCCCACATTTGGAGCAGAGTCCTAGGAAAGACGTTGTAGCCTGTGGAGGAGGAGTCCACAGTGTGTAGCAAAACTGTACCTGGTAGGATCTGTGTGCTTTGGGATGGGACCCACGAATGAAGCAGTGCAGCCAGTGCTTAAAGGACTGTACCCTGTGGAGTGACCCCTGGGCTGCAGAGTGTGGAAAAGTTTTTGCCCCTGGGTTTGGACTCACGCTGGGAAGGGTCATGAAAAAGTTTCTCCTGGGGGGGAAGGGGACCCTATGAAAGGCAGCGAGATGGCTTCCTACCCTGAACAGAGGCAGAAACACCAACTGCCTGGCTTTTCCTACTCCTATTCCCCCTTTGTCTCCTGGAGGAAAAGAGGAAATATGATATCTGTTGTAAGAAGAAGGAGGGGTGGGGGAAGAAGGTTGCCTTTAAGATGATGCCTCTCACATTAAGTTCTGATCTTGTTAGAAGTAAATCCTTTACATTCCCCATCTTGGAGCCTGCTTTTGCCTGTGACAGTAAAAATTTCAAGTAGTCCTGATTTCTGGGGTAACGAAAAATACTTCAGTTTTTTTCCTTTCCCCCCCTCCTCCTGCTTGTATGGGAGGGGGCAGGGGAGTGGGGAATGAAGTGAGAGAGAGGTTGTGGGTGAATCTCTGACATCCAGTCAGGGTCAAACCACAACAAAAACATAGTAAGAAAAAATAATGTGTGTTGATAATAGCTCGTTGACATAAAAACTAGATTGCTGTCAAATATTTCAGCTGAATGTACACTAACATTAAGGTTGTCCTAAACAGAAAATGAAAAACATTCCCTTCTGTTTTAATAGATTGGAATACTGAAGTTTGTGCTTAGGATGTATTATTTGTATGTGAACTTTTGTGAATAGTCCTTTCCTGTAGTCTGCTTTAATTATTTCAAACTATTAAAAGCTCTGCTTGCTCATTTCAAGTTTCCCATGGGGAAAAAAATCCGTAGTTGCCTTAGTATTTTTGCTGCAATTCATAAATCAGATATAAGTCAGTGTAAAGGTTGTTAATTATGAAGATTGATAGTTGATGGTACTTGACAGAAACTCTGTCTTCACATAGTTACATGCCATACCTAGGAACTTAAAAGGAAGACTGTTACAAGTATCTGAAAACAGAAATGAGTAGTAAAGGACTCTATACTGTCATAAAATAAGGAACAATGATTTACAAAAGATTTATTCCTGATGTCCCTGATTTTAGGAACTCACAGTTTACTATCATGGATTTATAAAAAATATATAGCTGCTTCTGTATTGCACTTCAATCATTGATGTTTTGTCCCACAGCAATAACTTCCTCTGTTTGCAGGTGTTTCTGGATACAACTAGACTTCATAGCATGTCAGATTTTCACTCTGCTCCTGATTTACAGTTCTTCAGATCTGATATGAAATTGGCATTCACCATGGTATCTTTCAAATGTTTAATTTCTATGGAAATCAGTGCACAGAGTAGTAGTGAAGGGTGTGTGAGTGCTGCTGTATATTTTAGATTTGATCCTATTACAGTTTGGGATGAAGCCAACATGTACACTGGGATGCAGAAGCAGAGTCTCAGATTTTACTAGTGTAACGCTTATCACATGTGCAAGTCCTGTGGCTGCTGTGTCTTTTAGTTTTATGATTAAAACTCACCCCTTTCTCATCAGGATTAGTTTTTAAACTCCTCTACAGCGTCCCTCCTCCTCCGAATGTTTTATTATTTGTACAAGATAAGACTTTTTTCAACCCTCATGACTGAAGACCTTTTCTTAGTTATTAAGCAGAATCTCTTTTACCAGCATTACTGTAGTTCCAACATAAATTTAGTTTCTTCAATATCACTGGGCAACGTGTTGAATAATTATTGAATTATGGTCAAAATAAAACTAAACATGCTTAAAAAGATCATAAAACTAACCATGAACAAAGATTTCTAGTAATGAAAGAGTGTATTCAATGAATTAGAAAATTAAAAAGGTAATATGCTCCAAAAAACACCAGAAACATATTATAGCTCTAATTCAACAAATATTTGTGCACATACGTAACTTGTCTCATGTGAATAAGATTAATAACATATCTAATTAGGATTTGTAATTCAGGAATCTCTGGGAAAGAACTCTTAAGAGACAAGACAGACATAGCTGACAGTAATGTTTACTGGGAGATAACAGCCTTTTTCTCCTTTATATTTGTGTTCACCTAACCAAATAGGCTGTGGAAAGTATAATTTTTTAAAAATTTTGCTGAAAGTCTGTCTTGGCTCAGTAAAACAACTTTTCTTTTCCTTATCCTTTCCATTTTCAGATTTTGCTTTTCTACTTTTGTCACAGAGAACATTTATTCCAAGACCTGGGCAGAATTGTTGTGTGATTTAATTATATGTACCTTTTTCACTACATTTGATAACTCCACAAAATGGAATTTTGTGTTCTTATTTAAAGTGTTGCAGAGGAAAAGACATTAGAAATTACGACGTCACAGTTCAAAGCTTATATTCGTGTTTTAAAATTTTTAATTCAAACTAAACTCAAATACCTTATTGGAAGAACTCCTTTTGCAAAGAGAAAACATTAAGTTCAAGACAAAAATTACTGGATAAAATCCAGTATTTATGTTATATAAAAGAGTCAGACTAGATGACTGAATAGTCCATTAAGTTTTAAGAATTTATATTTTTATATTTCACCAAATATCTCTATTTTTGTTGTAGCTAGTCAAGGCTGATAAACTGGGTCACAACAATTGCAGCCAGGTGGGTGTGAATCTCTTCTCTCAGGCTGAGGACACCAGAACAAGAGGACATGGCCTTAAGCTACACCAGGGGAGGTTTAGACTGAATGTTAGGAAGAGGTTTTTCACAGAGAGAGTGATCTCTCAGTGGAATGGTCTGCCCAGTGAGGTGGTGGAGTCGATATCCCTGGAGGTGTTTAAGAGAAGACTTAATGAGGAGCTCAGTGACATGGTCTAGATGTTGGGAGCCTTGGATGGATGGAGCGTGGTGCCCATGGTTCCACACTTGTGGGCCTGATCCCTGGGTGGGCATTCGCTTGGGAGTTGGACTAGATGATCCTGTGTGTCACTTCCAACTCAGAATAACTTGTGAACCTGTGAACTGGTGTTCCTATGTTAATAAGAAACCTCAGTCTAATCTAAAAAGAATATTTTTGACTGTTTCCATGAAGAGCGCCATAGAGTGAAGAGAATGGTGTATTTTCAGATATCCTTTTGTCATCCAATTAGTTAAAATAATTGTTTGTTTCAAAGGCATTTCAGCTCAGACATCACAGCTGAAATTTTCTCTTAGAGGATTCTGGTAAGGTATGAAACTTATCCCTAATAAATACTGGTAGCAATTTAGTTATTACCTTTAGGTTTTTCCTAACATGTCAGCTTCCTGAAAAGTCAACCAAAGAGAACTTTCTTCCAGGTATATATGGTTTAACTGTGTAGTACTAAGGATCAATTGGAGACGAAGCATCATGGAACACCGATGGCCGATGTTAATGATTTTGTTTTTGCACAGGAGAGATCTTTTGAGAATACAGTAATACCTCACCCTTCATGAGGAAGGGGTCTTGTCAGGGTCTTGTGAAACGTCTAATTTGCAAACACGTGCGAGTCATTAATATGCATACAGGCCACTCCTATTTCTCCACCCCCAGCCAATTAGGAACACTGGGGAGAATTTTCTGCTCCTCCCCTTGGGCTCTCAGAGCAAAGGGAAGTGTTTCTGAACCCTCTCTGCTTAGGGAGGCTCCACAGAGAATCCCTGCTCTTCTCTTCAGCCAAGCTGCCACTTCTGCAGCCACCACCAGGCTGCTGCCACCACGCATGCTTGCATTGCCTCTGTGGTGCAGAAGCTCCAGGGCCGTGGCAGAGAAGGGGTGTCCCAGGGCTCTGGTTGGTGCTCTTGGGGCCTGGGAAACCTAAACTTGTTGCCACATCCCGCCACTGCCCCGTCCCAGCACACAGTGCTTGCCCCACAGCCTCAGCGGCCAGCCCAGCCCCACTTTCCTTGGGAAATTTCCCTGCGGTTATGTCATCACCAGATGTGCTGGGCACTCAGTCCCCGGGCACAGACTTCATTGCCTTCCCTTCCTGTAGCCATGGAAACAGTGACACTCACGCAGCAGGGGTCAGTCCCCTGACTGGGCTTAGAGTAACAGGGGAAGGTGTGACTTGTAGCGGTGCTGCACTGGGNAGAGAATCCCTGCTCTTCTCTTCAGCCAAGCTGCCACTTCTGCAGCCACCACCAGGCTGCTGCCACCACGCATGCTTGCATTGCCTCTGTGGTGCAGAAGCTCCAGGGCCGTGGCAGAGAAGGGGTGTCCCAGGGCTCTGGTTGGTGCTCTTGGGGCCTGGGAAACCTAAACTTGTTGCCACATCCCGCCACTGCCCCGTCCCAGCACACAGTGCTTGCCCCACAGCCTCAGCGGCCAGCCCAGCCCCACTTTCCTTGGGAAATTTCCCTGTGGCTACGTCATCACCAGATGCACCAGGCACACAGTCCCCAGGCACAGACTTCATTGCCTTCCCTTCCTGTAGCCATGGAAACAGTGACACTCACGCAGCAGGGGTCAGTCCCCTGACTGGGCTTAGAGTAACAGGGGAAGGTGTGACTTGTAGCGGTGCTGCACTGGGGCTCAGCAGCTACCTGGGACATACTGTGGCGTGAGCCTTCCACTGTAGGGAGTGGGCATGGAGACACACAGGAGTGGGGTGGCGACCGGGGCATGGTGCCATGGGACCATGAACGTCATGGGCATGCCCTCCTCGTGGGGCTGGGCCAGTCCCGTCCCACAGGGAGTGCCAGCACCCTCCCTCAGTGAAGCAGAGGCATTGCGCATGCGTTGGCTGGGAAACCCCTTAAATCACTGAAGCAGATTTGCGAAACATATTTCTCACAAATCAGTGAGGTTGCAATGGAGGGGTCACAATGGAATCACAGAATCACAGAATATTCTGAGTTGGAAGGGACCCATAAGGATCATTGAGTCCAACTCTTAAATGACACCACTGTCTCCCTGGCAGGAATCAAACCCCTGGTCTCCACATGAGAGGTGGGGACAGTCACCACTGTAGTATTACTGTATAACTTGATGTGATTTCTGCCTATCCAGAACTTTTATAAATATGATAGTCTACAAATTTGCATTTGTGTGGAGGAAACTGTATTTGGAAAACATAAGAATGCACTGAAATGAAGGATGGGAAGAAATAAGAGCGGAAAGATGCACCGGGTCTGGAAGCTGTCCTTCACCCTAGCTAAGAAAGAGAAGTATTACATGTATTTTTTCTTAATAATACCCCGGTTTTTCTGTTTTAATTTCTTAGCTTGTCTAAGACCTGTTCTTAGTCCTGTTGACTAAACTGGAACCGTGCCAACCTAATCCAGTTGAGAATCTGTCAGCCCTTCGTGCCTGTCTGTGTAGATAAGGAAGGTGGTATGACATGCTTCACCCATAGGGTTTAAATGGCTGGCTGCACTTGTTGGGTTACTGTCACATATATATTCCTGAAAGTAATCTCTCTCTCAATTATATATGTTGAACTGTTGTTTGGGATCTTTCAAAGGCTGGTTTTGAATAAACAACAACAAAAAAATTGTACTCAAATCTAATTTTGAAATGTAACTTGAAAATCTTGTTCTCAAGGTCTTGATATTTATTGTAATAGTCTATGTCCATATAAGTTCAATCTATGTCCATCTATGAAAAAAGGGACAATAATTTTGTGTAATAATCCTGAGTTTATGCATTATTAGTGATTCTTTATATTTATTGTCAGGTCAGCTGACGGAAGACTGAAGGTGCAACATATCTAATTTGAAGAAATATTTGAAATACCATACTCTGTTACAGAACATTCTGCTCATCTGACTGGTTAAGCAGCTTGATAATTTGTCAGTGGCACTTTAATTTCTGTATCAATGTACTGTTGAATAATTCTTAGCCAGCCTAATGCATTTATTCTGTGTTCAATGAGATCATTATTGTTTTTCAGCAGATGTAATTTTAAATTATTTAGAGTTACAGGAGGACCAAATTGCAATACATCCTGTCTTTCTTCATATGTGTGAGAATTTCAGTAGAAATATTCACTGTGATGGTTAGATATTTTATAATGACAAATGACAGTGTTGGTTACCAGAGACTTGTCATCAGTAACAAATCTTTTTACATTTTTATAGTTTGCATTATGATATTATTTTGTAATGTAAGTAATTTGATTTTTGCTTGCATTAAAATGTGAGATGATTTAGAGAAGCATAAAGAAGTGTCTTAGGCTCACACTATTATCTATTTATCACCTAAAGAACATATTTTTAATTTTTTTTAGCAACAATATGTCCGCAGTCAATTCAAAAACATGGTTTATGAAATATTAGATTATTTATTAAAACTGGTGTGTGCCAATGGGCCTTTAATTTACTTTAGGAAGGATACTAAAAATACCAAAGAAAGCATAAAGTCCAGAAATGTTAAAATATAGGTTTTCTGTAAGGAGTTATAATTCTTCTTGCATGCTTGCTATAAAATATATCTTAATTTTGCAGTAGTTAGGAATTCTTAAGAATTATTCCTACTCAATTCTCATGAGAAAAAAAAAAGAAAATTAAATTGTGCTTCACTTTGTTGTCTACACCTTATTATCTGTTAATAGTTCTTCTCTGTTACCATATAGAATACATTTTTTTTTCCTTGCAATGTATGTGCATATGAGCAGCTCTCCTATGAGGGCAGTCTGAGAGAGCTGGGATTGTTCATTCTGGCGAAGAGAAGGTTCTGAGGAGACCTTCAGCACCTAAAGGGCCTACAAAGAGCTGGTGAGGGGTTATTTACAAGGGCATGTAGTGACAGGACAAGGGGGAATGACTTAAAACTGAAAGAGGGTGGATTTAGGTCAGATATTAGGAAGAAATTCTTTAATTTAAGGGTGGTATGGTTCTGGAACAGGTTGCCCAGGGAGGTTGTGGGTGCCACATCCCTGGCGGTGTTCAAGGGCAGGCTGGATAGGGCCTCGAGAAACCTGGTCTACTGGAAAGTGTTCCTGCTCATGGCATGGGTGTTGGAACTTGATGACCTTTCAGGTCCCGTCCAACCCAAACCATTCCATGATTTTATAAAATTCACTTTGCATATTAGGAAACCAGAAGTAGGTCTATAGATTTAAAGAAAGTTCATTCATGTTTACGGAAATATAAGTGAAAGTGTTTTTCCTGGGCTGCTGAAAACTCTCAGAGACTGACTAGAAAATTAATGATAGCAGGATTTGATGAATTCTGTGAAAGATTTATTTTGCAATTCAGACACTTGCAATAGAAGAGGAAGGAGGTATAACAGAGGAAAATAATTATGAGAATTTCTGTGGGCAGGAGGAGGTACCAAATAAGATAGCTAGCATATTCTGTTAATAAAGAAAAGAACAGTTCTGCAGAAAGGTCGCATTGAGATCAATGTGATCAGTTTAATATCAGTATTTTTGTATACTTAGCACGTTATAAATAATTGCATATGTTAATCTTTGCTTCTCTTTGTACCTCAGTCCCATAGTGGTGCCATTTAATGTTCTAATTAATCTGCAATATCTCCCAAGTCAGACTTTCAACAGCAACAAAAAAATGCTTCCAGGAATGATGAACCTGGCCCTACTCCAGCTCATACTGTGGCTCATGCTCAAATAGTCTCTCGGCTTTTATGGCAACATAATCAAGCTAAGAAAATCTGGACCAGATATTTGGAGTCAATCAAGTGCTTTATTTTACTTTAAAATGCTGAACAGGTGCAAGCGGGACACATTCAAAATGATCATTAGGCAAAACTTGCTTTGAGGAAGGTGGAGTCAACGTCTGTGCTTGTTTTCACAGATACAAAAGAACAGGCCTCCCAAGAAAATGTGAGTAGGATCCAAATGGATGAAGCAGTGGGATTGAATAAAGCATTCTGATTTAAGACTTTCTCTGTTTATAGTAATTAGCATTTGAAAAAAAGCACGATCAATCCTTTTCTTCTCTTGGGGTGGAGAAGGAGGAGTTTGATTTAATTAAGAAGGATATTAACTCCAAGGACCTACCTAATCAAATATTAACTATATTCAGAACAAGAAAACCATAATTGTTTTATAGTGATTTAAATGTTTCCTACTATAGCTACATGGATCTTTTTCACAGTGCTTCTAGTTTTTACTAAAAACTGTGATCTTAGTTTACCCTTCAGATGTTCTGTGTTTTAATGACTGGCTGATAGGACCCTACTGCAATAGATCTTTATGGTATAATTTTATATTTTTTATCCTAGAAAATGAAAAAGGATTTTGTGTAACTGAAGTAGAACCAGGCTCTTAAATCATAATATGACAGTTTATACTTCCAGTGAAATATCTAGAAGATATCTGAAGTTTGTATTTTTGATTTTCTTGTTGACTCTAAAAACAAAATATCATTTTATGTATTGTAATTGTGTTTTCTTATGATCTTGCTCATTTTGCAGCTTGAATGGGACCCTGCACTAAGTTTATCCATCATTTATTTGTTTATAATGGTATTGGTTTTGGTCTGTTACTAACATCTGCCATTGTGTTTCTGTCATGGCACTGCTATGAATGCTGTAGCCATGTGCAGTTAGATGATAACACAAAGAAGACCTGAGCAAAGATGGAAGAACTACATCCAGGCCAACTTCTAAAAGTGTCTTTTCATGTGATATAAAAACATATTATTCCTAGCTGATATGGTATTGTTGCATATTGTAACATTGTTTTCAAGCGTCTTCTGAGGGAAATGTTAGTATTATTAAGTTAGCCATGGATGCAAGTTTTACATACTAGACACCTACATAAACTTTTGTGCCACTCCTCTTTCAAATTAGATATACCCTTGTTCTTTACAGTTTTGGTAAAAAAGATAGCTTTATATATGTATTTAACACCTGTCTCTAGGAAACAACTGTATTGTCACTGGAAAATGTAAGAGGCATTCTAGCAGATTTTTCCTGCTGGAAGTCTTAAGTCCAAAAATGTATTTCCCCAAATAGACAGAATAGCCCAGATGTGACATTTGAAGTGGACTACAAAATTCACCTACTTGTATTTTGGTAGACAAAAATATGATGAAGACTGTAATTTCACAGTATCATAGTATCACAGTATAGATAAGGCTGGAAAGGACCTTGAAGATCATCTAGTCCAACCTATAATCCAACTAACCTATCCTCTACATCTAGATCATATCACTCAGCACCTCGTCCAGCCTCCCCTTGAACATGTCCAGGGTTGGCAACACAGCCACCTCTGCGGGCAACCCATTGCACATCCAGATCACTCTTTTAGTAAAAAACCTTTTCCTAATATCAAGTCTAAACTTTCCCTGCTGAAGCTTAAGACTATGACTTCTCGTCCTGTCCCCAGAGACCAAGGAGAAAAGACCAACCCCTGCTTGGCTACAACCTCCTTTTAGATAGTTACAGACAGCAATAAGGTCACCCCTGAGCCTCCTCTTTTCTTGGCTAAACAGACCCAGCTCCTTCAGNATGGCCTCAATTCCATCATCTGTATCATCAATGAAAATGTTGGACAGGACCGGACCCAACACCAACCCCTGGGGGACACCACTAGTAACCGGTCACCAACTATATGAGACACCATTAACCACCACTCTCTCAATTTCTGAATTATTATTCACTATTTAAAAAAAACAACGCTAGAGATACCAAATAAGACACTTTCCATTGTGGTAGACAACTGAATTAAAAGATACTAATATTCAAATAGACAATGGATCCAGAGGTAAGAAAATTAAATTTTTTCATCTCACATTATTAGAGAGGAACTGAAGGAGAGTCTTGCAGCGTGATCTTTGTACCACATTATACCTCCTCATACTTTAGAAGTTATATTGACTTATATGTCAAGAACAATAATTTCCTGTTCAAAGACATAGGTGACCTTCTTTGCATCTTTGCAGGCAGAATGCAATGAACACAAGAATAAGAAAACATGCTCCATTTTTTTTCTCCTTTTAACCATATCACCAATTTTCTGACAAAGAGTACAGCTTGGTAATCACTTCTGAATTTGTCTCTGTTTTATTTCTTTATTTTTGCAGGAATCCTAGACTTGCAATGGAACAAAATGGAGATAATGCCAGATATGGAGCATGCAGTTGTTATCTGGATGTTCCAGATGTTTAACTGGAGGTGAAGATGTTTAAAAATAGTGAAAATCACACATAAACACAACCTGGAATAATTTTCCTTTACTCCTTCTCAGTTCTTTGGGCACAGAATTGACTCTTGGTTTTCCAATGATAGAAGGAGATACTTTCTTTTTGTTGATTAAAAAACAGTACCACGGGTTTTATGTAAACATAAATATGTGGTTTTGTTTTGTGGCTTCTTCTCAGATCAACTCACTCTACATTCTTTCCTTAATGAAGGATCATCTTCTCCTCACCTTTTGTGAGATGGAGGAGTTGGCTAATCTCCGATTTCTTCAGAGGGGTGAGTCATCACATTCATCTATAAATTGTTGGAGAAATGGGCTGACAGGAATGTTCTCCACTTCAAATGGCAGTGCAAAGTCCTTTAACTGGGGTGAAATTATGCTGGCCACCAGTACGTGTTGGGAGCCACGCAGCTAGAAAACAATTGTGTAAAAAAATGACCTGGGGAGCCAGGCTCTTTTCAGTGATGCCCAGTGACAGGACCAGGGGCAGTGGGCACAGATTGAATCACAGAAGGTGCTGTCTGAACATCAACTTTGTTACTGTGAGAGTGGCTTGGCACTGACACAGGTTGCCCAGGGAGGTTATGGAGTCTCCCTCCTTGGAGATATTCAAAAGCCATCTGGACATGGTCCTAGGCAAACAGTTTTGGGTGGTCCTACTTGAGCAGGGGAGGGGGTTGGACCAGGTGACCTCCAGAGGCCCCTGCCAACCTCAGCCGTGCTGGGATAATGCGATAGATGTCTGTGACTCCAATCGTGCAAAAGATACAGGGGCTTATTTGTTCACAGAGGTGTCAGAGCAAGCTTAGGACCTCAGTACAAGATGTACCTTTAAATAATCAGATTTGAAAATATTAGTACTTGGGCCAGATTTTTAAAACTTGTTTTAAGGTTTTATTCTTACGAAGAATACGTAAATCCCAGTAGGAATGTGGCTATTAGTCAATTTAATTTGTATTTTTTCACACAACCAAACATTCATTTCAAATAGACAACATAATATGCATTTTCTGTGTCATTTAGTGACTTTATTAATTTTCTCCTATGAGAATAGGATTTTTCCCTGAATAATAATTAGTTATAAAAAGGATTTTTCACTGAAACTGGAAAAGCACCAGTGTAAAGTTAAAGTCAATGAGCAAATACTTCATCCTTTGAGTGTGTGTTTCTGTGGTGTAGACTAAACTGGGTGCTTAAGATGAAACCAGTGTGCCACTACTCAGTTAAATGTAATCATCTTTCTTCAAAGCTGGTTTCACCCTTTCAGTCATGTATGTATTTGTTTTCTCTGCTCATGAAAGGCATGAAGCAAACTCTCAGCCCCTGAAGGTGATTGATTGCCCAGAAGAATGAACCTCTTTATCCACAGGCCACCTATCCTGCTTGTCTCTTTTGACTTTTGTGCCTCCCTATCTAAACTCTGACCCAGCTAGATAACCAGCTGAAATCCTCTCTTTAGACTTACATACATTCATCACTGAGCTGTACCACCAGTTTGTGTTCAGCATAAGAAGAGATTGTATATCTTGTATGTGATAATGAGAATGTGACTTGATATGAATGAATGCAAACATGCTCTTATAGTTAATTTTTTCTATACTTTATGTATAGCAGAAGAAAGAATATCTTTGACAATCTGCTCTTTTGAAGCCTTAATTTCATAACTTGTTAGTAAGAGTGGACAGAATTAGACTGTTGATATTTCACTTTGTTTCCTCATGAGCTTCTGAATTATATGCATTGGCATTAAAAACCATTGAAAGTTTTATTTTTGCTAGGAAGAGTGAGTTCAGTGTGTGAAGTTATGTCTGCATGTACTGGGGAATGTTTGTACAGATGTATATAAATATACACATATATCTGTGGACTTTAAGAAATGAGAATGATCTTGATATTTCTTGGCAGCAAATAATTGAAGCCAGGTTTCATAAAATGTTAGCACAGATTCTGAAAAAATAGAGACATTTCAGAGCTGCTTAGTCCTGGAAAAGGTAGCCTAGGGGAGCTGAAGCATATCTAAAAAGGGATATATACTCAGTTATACAAAGGAATTTAGGAATGTTGACATTTAGTATAGTCACACATAACATTCAACCATCTAGATGATTCCTCATCTAGGTTGCTCTGAGCCTTAAATGCATGTTATTTCTCTAAATTCTATGCATATTTAGACCATATTGTAAACTAGGGATATCAAAAAGCTGTTCAGTCAGCATTTGAAGAAGGAGGCAATGGCAAAGATATGCCTAAACTGCCCATAGGAGGTGTCAGGAGAAAAGTGACTGAATCCTTTCTTTTTTAAGACTTGCAGCCTGAAAACCCCTCTTGTAATTATATCCCTATAACATCCTGACAAATGAAGTTGTCATCTCAAATGCAAAACCCCAGGCTCTAGCCCTCCTTCACAGTCAGAGATTTAGATGTCTAGTTTGTACTTTTGGACAATGGATCTGAAACATTAACTTCCCCTACTAAGACTCTGTAAACGTGCAGAAAACAATTTAAGAGACAAAAGTTAGAGTAAGAAACCACAAGAACAGTAGCAATTCTACAATTCTGTCCTGTCAAACTCAGAAACAATTAACCCAGTGTTCATCATATGGACCTTAGTTACTACTGCTAGACTCCTTGTTGCACCCATATGATCCTGCCAGCCTACATGAGCTTTAAAAAGACTTTTCTATTCTGCAAGGTATAAGGCTGCAGTTGAAATTACTTTGGGGTTAGTGGAACAAGAATTATGACAGCCACTTCTATCTTTTTCACTATAAATGAGGACCTAATCTAGAAAGATTTTTTTCCGTTAAATTTAATACAGACTGATAGATATTAACTGGACGAGATCTTAATGCATTACAGCACAAAGGAGCTCTTCTGTTGCTTTTCTTGCTCAAATCCACAACAAGAAAAACAAAAGGCAAAATTATTGAAGCTGTGGAGAATGAAAGGTGAACACATAATTGATTTTATAGTTAACTGTATTTAAATAATATAATGAACAGATGTTTCTCAGGAACCTATAGGACATACTGGTGTTTCTGAAGCTCAACACATATGGATGTTCCCACTATATACTTACAGTGTTTTTACAAAATAGTCTCTCTCTGGATCTTGCTTTACAGCAGTCATGTGATACCTGTACCCATAACAAATGTGAATCTATGTCATTAAAACCTGGCCAATTGCCCCAGTCAGCGAACACTAGTTTGCACATATCAGTTATAAAAACAGAAAGACACTACTAATGTACCCACAAACTTAAAGTCACTTTCATGGAACTGAGTGTGCACAAGCCAGGCAAGACTTGAATGAACTTCATCCTTAAGTAAGGAACTGGAGGTAGTTTGACACTCATTTGCAGAATACAATTTATCTCAACAAATAAAATTCATGAACTTAGCCTTCAATGTATTCCCTGAGAATATTTTTAAGAAGGATAGTTTAAAATACTGTTGCACATACTAAATACATAATGAAATGCACAGTTGAACTATTTATATGGTGCAAAGAAATTTTGTATATATTTAAACCTCTTAGATATACAGTTTAGGTGGCTTTGCATTTAGATTGGTTGTAACAAAAGTTTATATCCCTATACTACATGTGGATAAAGGAATCTTAACAATATAATTAAAGTACAGCAACAGCTATGCTGCTATCAGATTCTGATGGCTATCAAGAGGGAGAGGAAAATACAAAGAGTGGAAATTAATTCACACACTAATGAATTTTTTAATTAGTATTTAAACCCCCAAACTTAAGCAGTATATTTCCCTGTAGGGAACAGTATAGAATCACCCAGGTAATTAGACCAAGCGAAGATAATAAAACAAACTTATGGATATAATGTGATAAGAGATATTTGAAGGTCAACAGTAGCAGTCAAAGCAAGGTCAGAAATTCACTAGATGAGTATAAGGTCTCAGTACCCCTTTCCCTTTCATTTACTAAAAATTCTTCAAAGATTTTGAATTCAAGTAAAATATTTGAAAATCTAAATTTATGTTGTATACCACTTCAAATCAGTCTTCAAACTTATCTGGTCATTTATAATTATTTAAAGTTTTATTCCTCTTATCATTGATCAACAAAAGAAATTCTTCAAATACTCCGAACCTTTGTTTCACAATCTTACTGTTTGTGTTTGGTTCTTGTCACTAAGTGAAAACAGCCCACCAGAATATGTTATCATGTGCTGGCATACTATTGCTGTGCTGGAAGTGAGATTAATCAGAAGGGTTGAAATAGCCTGAGAACGTCTTTATATCTGTATCATACTGATGGTGTTTGGGGTACTACTTTTTCTCAGATCTTGATTCTCTCAACCCACTTCTTACTACAGTCATGTTGACCAAGAACAGGCAGAGAAAAACATCTTTCTTTCTAGCTATGGCCCCCATGTTTCCTGGTCAAAGGAGTAGGGTGACTTTTGGCCTCTGAAGTGCAAATATTGCCTTTCTGGAATGAGAAAGAAGAAAAGAAGGAGTAAGTCTCAGATGTTGTGCCACTCTTAGCTCTGGGCTTAAGCTCCAGGCATGCATTAAACTAAAATAAATTAGTCACAATTAAGTTTTGCTGGCACTAAATTAAAATTTATTTTAAGTGCCCAAATATTTTAGGCCTAAGGCTCATCTCCCTGGTTGCTTTGAATTTGGGCATGTTAGATTTCATTCTGGTTTACAGCAATAATAATAGTTTTATATAAAAGACTATTGGGGAAACTCCAGGGAGTAACAGCAATAAAATGTCTTTACAACACTGAAGGTACTCCTCAATATGCATATAGACTGTATAAGACTGAGACTGAAAGAAAAGCTAACATTTCCATAGAGATATAGAGCAAAGACATCCTATTCAACTGGAGCCCTCAGATTTACTTCTTCCCAGCCCCTGGTCCCAGTCTGACAGTTCACTGCCTGTAAAGCAGATCCTAAAGACAGTGAGTTATAAGATGACAGACCTTTGCCTTCAAACAGAAATATGTTATTCTGCTGGATATCATCTGTTATATCCACAGCTTGTCCTGGTTTCAGGAGCAGACTGAACAGAATACTCCCCTACAAGCTAACAGGAAATACAAGTTTGGGCACCCCATCTGGGGTTTTGATGAGATGTAATGCAAATCCTCCTCTCAAACTATTTGGACAATTTCTTTTTCCTAGAAAAACAGTTCTGGAACTATATCTTGTGAATTTTCTTTGCACTCAGTATTATTCTTGTCACATATTCATTATGCCTTACATCACTGCCTGTTTCATCCCAAGAATATCTGTAATTTCCATCTGTCTAGGAAATGTGAGTTGATGGCAAGACTGTGACCTCAGTTCTCAAGTCAATCATCAACAATTTAGGAAAAAAGTGACAACACTCTTGATTTCCAAATACTGGAGCTGCTTGATTATACTAATGAATTATCTTCTAATAAATCTATCCAGAAGTTTTTTTAGAGTACTTAGAGTGTTATTAAAAATACGAAAAATTATTTTTCACAATTTATAAATGAATGAGTTTGGTAAAAGTTGATGTCATGCATAAGTTTTTTCATTAATTTCTATTGTGCATATTGCAAGTAACCCTTATTTATTTACCCAGACACACCTAAGGGTGTTCAGTCTTAACTAATAAACAAAAACCTCTCTTTGCAAGAAGAAAAAAAAACCTCTGTCATTCGTTATTTCAGAAAAGCAAGCTTAAATTTTGAATTCCAAACATTTTCTTATTAAAACTTTTCAAGTTCTTTCTAGTTTGGTAAGTGTCAAAATTCAAAATAAATGCAAAAAGAAAGGAATTATGCAGCACTCAGTGTGACCTCTTGCTTGGATGCAATTTTGTCTAGGCTTTACAAGTTAGATGTAATGTTCATAATGAAAGAAAAAATAATCAATGTTTTCCATATTTTTTGATTAGGACTGGACTGTCTCAATTCTTCATGAGCTATTCTTAATGTACTTGTCTGTAGTCAGGTCACATGCAAAGAAATCAAGTGAACAAGTTTATATTTATACAAAAATAAAATATATTTTTTCCCTGTGTCAGTCTCCACTATTTCCTCTTGACAGTGTTGCAGCTGTCATACAGATTATTCTGTATTATGTGAAACACATCCTGCTAAGGAAGAATGGAAAGGTTCCTTCTGAGATGCTACTGTGATTTGGCACGAGTTGTTGTAAAACTCAGGAATTCTCAGCACATGCCTCTCAGCCTAGAATAGACTTTTAAAAGCTTTTTGCAAGATACACAATCCTTGGTTCTATTTTTATTCTGGATTTGAGAGTGTCAAATTGCCTTATAGCAAATTTGAAAGGACAGCTTAGCTCAATAGCACTTAATTTGTATTTGAAGCAAGTTATATCTGGAAAGAGAAACCAGTGAAAAGCTTAACTCCTATAATGCATTAGTAATGAATATTGACTTCATGACATGAAAAGAACAAACAAACAGAGAAAGAAAAATGAGTTGTTAAGACCACTATTTGACAAGCTAGTTTCTACAATTTGATGTGTGGTGGTGCCTTGAAACACCACGAGAAGTACCAGTCAGTAGCCTGGTCTTTGAGACCAAGAGTTTTCTCTGGCTCCCTGTCTAAAGGAAATACTGTGCCTTGGCTTCTGCAATCACTGTGTGTCATTGAAATATGCAGATGTGGAATGCATGATGAATAACAAAATCTTCAAACTCACCAATATCTGCAAGAGCACTGGTTTTTGCAGCCCCCTAAGCTAGAAGCTTCTCAGTGACTGAGGCTGATCACACAGTGCACATCCATGACAGGATGGACTTCCATGCTGGGGGAGTGGTCCAACTCTACTGCAGAGAACTCAGTGGTACCAGGAGTGCAGAACAATCTCGCTGCCTTTTTCACCTCTCTCTGACTTTGTGTACTAGATGACACCAGTTGGGAAGTGGCAAGTCAGTTGCTCTGTCCCAAGGGATAATGGAGCAGGAGGGAAGCACAGTTGCATACAGCTAGGGCAGAAGATACATTTCAAGGATGTGAAAAGAGTGGGCTGACACAAAGAGTATGTTCCTGCATATGTGAAACTTGGTAGATCTCTGTACACAGCAAAAATAGCAGTTTTTGCAATGCATTTTGTATGGGAATAAATGCAAAAAGGCAGTGACTGAAGGCTGAGATAGATGTAAGCCCATAATCATGAGCCATAATAGATTACAGTGGATATTTATTATAATTCTCCTACACAGATATTAAATAAAAGCATTGAGATGGTGAAGGCAATCCTGGTATTCTATACCTTTCTATACTTGCAGCACATCTTTCCTTCTAAAAGGTTCTAATTTTTTCACCAGTATTTTGATCCAAGGCCTCAGTGCTGTGAAATGGACTTCACAAATAAACATTTTTAATGCTTGGAGAAAGATGTTATAATCACCCCTGTGGAAGGTGTTATGTCCTTCAAATCACACACTGGTGGAAAGTAACCTACAGTGCAGTATCATCAAAATAGGCTACGAAATTGGAGGCAAAATTCAAGCACATAAAATTATATTACTCATATTATACTTGTTCAAGGCTAACTGTATGCTTAATTATATAAGCATTGCATAATCACCACAAGATAATGCATTCCAAAAAATGTATCAGTTTTGCTACTATTTAAAAGGTGTTTTGATGTCAGGTATAAATATGTCTACCTTATCACAGTATCACAGTATTAGCAAGGTTGGAAGAGACCTTTGAGATCAAAAAGTCCAACCTGTAACCCAACGCCAACCCATTGTCTAAACCATGGCACTACCCACAGGACCATCCAGTCCAACTCCCCACCTACTACACCATGTCACTGAACTCCTCATCAAGTCTTCTCTTAAACACCTTGTCCTGGTTTAGGTTTTTCACTGCTCTGGCAGCGAGGGGGTTAACAGCTCAGCTCTTGACTGGGCCTCAGCCGCTGCCATGGCATTCAAGGTTATAGAGATAGAGACATCTCTGGGACAGAAGAAAAAAAAAACTTAGTAGTAAAATGTAGAGTGCTGGTTCAGAACCTGCGTGGAGGGGTTGAAAGCCTGAAGACCCCCCAGGCCTACTAGAGAAGGGGTAGAAATGTTCTTCCAGGCATCCCGCTGCTGCTTGTGAAATTGGACGGACCATGGTGTAAGCCTATGGA